>WYDF02298678.1:0-15731 GCA_009867245.2 Adranes taylori
AGCGATTTGCGAAAATGCTCACTCTAAAACTATCAGAACAAGACCCAAAATGCGACTTGTTGAAACTGGCTTGGATATGGTTTGTTATATGAAATCAGAGACGTTCGGCGTCCCGCTTTGCCGGCGGTAGTTCTTGACGCTAGCGGCGGTAACTAGGCAAGGCTTATCCGAAATTTCTGCTATAACTTTTAAGAAGGGAGAATTTTTTTCCAATAAAAAACGTTTTTTATTCGTTACAAATTTTAAAGAACAATATCGCATAATATCCTCGACAAGATTCTATGATTTTATGATTCTACGATAGGGAGTTCTCCAATCAGATTTAATATGCAAGCGAACTTACTATTGGTGTTCCCCTTACAATTCCGCTCCGAGCAATCCAGGAATAGTGATGGCAATTTTTACTTGACAGAAACACTTCTCTCAAGTAAAATAGGATAATCCGTTCAAAACCGTTAAGTCATAAAATCGTCATAGGAGCCAGGAAGCTATGAAGGTAGCTAAAAAAGCTATTTTGTTGCACATTGTACGGTCTTATACTAACAAGAATGTATGAATGACGTCCGAAATTTTTGGAAATTGGCTTACGACTTGAGATATAAAATTACAGTTAAAAAAGAAAAATTTTACTGCTTGTTGATAACTGTGCGGCACATCCCCATTTCGACAACTTAAAATATATACAGTTATAATGTCTTCCTGTTAACACCATATGTTTAGTGCAGCCAATAGACATGGGAAGAATAAAAAATGGAAGAAGTTGTACAGGAAAATTTGTTAATTACGTACTGGAATCCATTGATGAAAATCTACTCACAAGTACGACAATAGCAAGGAAAATTAGTAGCAAACGTAATATTTTACGGGCAATACAGTTTGCAGTTGATAGTTGGCGAGCTCTTAAAATCAACACAATACAAAATTGTTTTGAAAATTGATGTGTTAATTTCTTCGAAAACTGCTCATAAACGTGTTTAAGATATTCAAATTGTTTAAAAAATCTAGGTATGGGTAGATGCGCGCATTTCTGGCATTTGGTGGAGCGTTGGTCAATATGTACCTTCTACTTCGCAAATTGCATCACTACACCGCCTTGCGAGGCCAGCGTTTAACAACTAAACAAGTTGTTAAACGCGCTTAACAAGTTAAAAAGTTTAATATAACCTTAGTAAGCTGTGAATGCTCAAATGGTTTAAGCTCTATCTGATGAAGTTATTCGACTATTACAAATTCATTCTCTCAGCTCCTTCTAAGATGATAATATACTTTAAAAGTACCTCATGAGTTTATAGGTCATATAGGAACCAAGTTGTCTACATTATGGTGTTGACTACATTATGAATCGTCTATAAAAAGATCGAGGCTTTTGGTACTTTAGACGTACGAAATGTGGTACTTTAGACCTACTTACATTAAGCATCTTGATCATATGCCAAACAAAGAAGTCGTACTTAAAATAAAGAAAGAATGTATATGTACCGTTTACGACATAAACAACAATACAGGACTCGTTACTTACTCTACAAGGGAAAGTGTATGGACAGAGAGCTTCAAAAAGACGATAAATATTGTAACGTGGCAATTTGTCCACGTGCCTATTTAGTTCGGTGTTAAAAGAGTGAGTAGTTGATATTCAAAAAGAATGTAAATACTTTCAGATAATTAGATGCAATGGAATGTTTAGCGGTGTAAATAAGATTTAAATAGTTGGATAGTCATTGGCTAAACTATCATAAATCCGTTCCTATGATCAAATGTAGAAATAGTTATTGATTATTAAGTATACCTTATGCTAATTAATCAAATCTTAAATAAATGGTTTTACATAGAAAGTTATGCGTGAAGCAAAGTTCACCGGCCGAGGTCACTCACCTAATAGAGGGGGAGAACACACACGTGCTCCAGGTGTATGTGTTAATTAGGTACGAATTAATCATGACCGAAAATATGCATATCGGTATCTTCATTGGCTCATTAGAGGGGAGACCAAAAACAAATAAAAACGCCATACAACGCACTTGAAAAAACGATAAGATATGGCAACCGCCGCCGTAGACTATGCCCAATAGTTCAGTGAAAATAGAAATATGAATTAATTCTGATTAAAATAATAATTAAATAAAAATAAAGTCATGAATAAATCAGAGTCTCGGTTTTAGTAACGGAGCAGTATTAATTAAATAGGCAGAGACCTACAGTAATTATTAATTAGTATTTTTGATAAGAAATTAGATAATCCTTTTCAGCTTAATTTTTACGAATAAAGTAAATTCAAATTATAAATAGAATTATAAATTTGAAGCCGGGTAATTATCGGTAAAATTGCCTCGAAAATTTTACGTTTATTTTTGTCGGTCAATTTTTGTTTCGAAATTTTTTTTTTGAGTAGATTAGTAATTTTTGGAGTGATTGGTACAGGGTGTTACCAATCAGCGTCGTAATATATGCAAACTTGAATGCATTTTTAACTTATAAAAGAAACTTTAAGAATTAGTTTACAGAGGCTTACAGCGTAATTGGTAGAATGCTGGACTAACAATTTAGTGTAGTAATACTTTTCGCCTATAGTTGATATGAGAGGGTGTTGATAACGGCTACACCATTATGCCAGAAATACGTGTCCATCTTGCCTCATTTTTTAAACTAATTCTCATATTTCCTGATCATCAATTTTTCGAATTAAGCATCTATCTATTTAAAATTTACCCTTACTGGTAGACAGTAAATACTATTTTCAATCTTCATTATAAATTGAAATTTTTCGGTAACAAGTTTTTTTATTGATCAAGGTAATTCAAAATAAATCTAAATAAAAAATAAGATCATTGTGCGTTAGTCTAAAAATAATAATGAAAGAAGTTTGTAAGCAGCGACAAAACTGTAAGTACTTTGTTTAATATCTACTGGGATGTAAACTAACAAATCTTAACCGCCATTTTTGTTGGACTATTTGAACGCGGGAACAAAAATTGATTTATTTTATTAATTGCAAGGCGTTGATTATTTTATTTTTGTTTATTTGAATGAAAGTACGTCCACCTTGGCAATAGTCTAGTCTAGTGTTTTATTTTAGATTCTATTGGGATAATTAGGGATTTTATTATAACATTCAGGGGCAATAATTAAACTAATTAATAACTTTGTTAGAAGTAAATAAACCAAAGCAAGTAAAAATTGCAGTCTTATAAAGTAATAAAGGAGTACCTCTAATGTCACGGCGGAGAGTAACCCGCTCCGCTAAGATTATAAGTTACAGTATCTTGACTGCAGAATTTCTGCAAATGATGTTGTTTAATCACAATATTTTGTTCTTATGTGGTGGCCAACTATTATGTACAATTATTCGGTTCTGCAAGTAAATGAAGTTAGAATGCCAGTAGCCATATTCAAAAATCAGCTTGTCCAGAGTCTTCTTTCTTCATTTACTTCATTTTACTACAGTCTTCTTCATTTTACTACAGGAATACCCATCTCTTTACATGTGTCTTTTGTAAATTGCAGTGCTTCATTAATAAGGTAACTTTCTTTTGTCTTGTATTTCTTATCTTGATAATAGACTTCTCGAAGCTAATTCCAAGAATTTGCGAATATTTTTGAACGTGATTGACTTTTTCAAAGCATTCCATAAACACAAAAAGCGAAAGACCGAGAAATCACACATTTAAAACAATAGCTGCTCCTGTGGTTTCAATCGTTTCCGATGCATCACAAAGTTAACCAATTTTCAAAAACAAGATGGAGTGCTTAATACGAAGCTTCTAAGGTCGTGATGAAGATTGTCGCTGCCATTTTGTTTTTCAAAATTGGTTAATTGTAACTTCAACATTTGTCAAAGGTATCATTCATTTGCGAATAAAAGCTTAGAAAAACACGTACCTCCCTTCTAAGGTCCAAAAAAACACATAATGAAACTATTACAAAGATTGACAGAGTGGTTTGTACAGAGTACATACAATACTTTAGGATTAAGTTAAAAAATCCTTCCTTGAATTCCCGAATGCACTCCAGCCATTATACAAGCATTGTAGTATCGTTATTCTCATCACATGGCAATATCTGGAACATTCCGCTCAATAACTTTCAAAATATTTTCAGTATTAGAGTTTCATTCCAAAAAAAAAACCTACAAATGACTCCTTTATTTTAACTATTTTGTTCCCTATGTGAACGTAATGAATGATTTTACCCATTTGATCCATGTGCGAGATGTCGGGCGAGCTGTCAACGATTATGCTAAAATACTTTGTGTCTTTAGTATCAGTCAAAATCTTTCTATCAGTCAAAATCTTTTCCTTAACAAATCCACCCAGAAGGAAGATAAACTCATTTTGTGTGATGAGAGGCAAATAACTTGTTAATCTTTTACCCAACGATGATTGAGTAACTTGAGTTGATTGTTCTAGGTTGATAAGTGCTCTATTAGGACAGGATCTTATTTTGATAGAAATGGAAACAACTGGAGAAAATTTCCTTTGTTCTCCGCCAACATATGCTCTCTGTGGGCGCGTAAGACTTTGTTTAGCTGAAACATAGTGACGTCTAGGAGTCGATTTCAGAAGCTGTCTGGCTAACTTGATCAATGTTCTATTGGCAATTAAAATTGCTCTTAAACTTTTCCATTATTCTACACACGCTTCATGTAGTTTTGAACTTTCTTGGTTCAAAACTACATGGAACTTTTGGACTACGTTTTCACTAAGCTTGATAACCAATTACAAATTTAAATGTATTAATCGCACCTGTGTCAAAGACCCTACATCCAAAACAGTACAAATATTGATTTTTAGATGTTTGCTTATTTATGCACCACTACGAAACAAGGCGCCTCCTCCCCCGTACACAATAATAATAAATCATTACAGCATCACATCGTATACTAACACACTAACACATTTTTTCTGAAACGAAACAAATTGGTTGACGCTGGATTAATTGCACATATTGCTTACATGTAGAAAGGAGAAACTCTGAAATGCTAATAAATTTTACTCGACGAGCAATGCAGCCTGAAATACTTTATTGTTTGCACAGTTATTGATTTGTAGATTTATTAAATTACAGCCTCGTAAATCCATATAGAGAAAATCTAAGTGTATTTTTAATTTTTATTTTAGGCTGCACATCTCGATGAAGAATCTTAAGATAATCTATTGGTTTTAAAACCATTAAACATCTGCTTCCTTTCTTTATGCTACCAGAGACCCAGATATATTGATAATTTAAAGCTAGTAGCAACCAGATTGACTTAGGTTCATTTATGTATATTCAAATATTCAATTCTTGAAGCAGAACTTTGCCGCTTTCTTACAAACAACCCTGATATTTAATTCTAAACGACTTGGATGAACATACGCCATTAGTAATAATAATAATAATAATTAACCTTAATTGGCATTTCAACAATTACAAAGAAAATTAAACTATAAACACTTAAAAGTAAAATCAATATTAATTTTGAAATATTTCACTATTTTGAACTTAAATAAATCTCCCTAAATATATGTCTAATTTCCTTCACCTTCTACCCTCTATACCCTTTCCTCACACGGCCTTCATTCTTATTCCTTACTCGTAGTACAACTTTTATTGGCATAATCAAAATCAACATATTATAATTCAATTTTTCCTTATATAACAATCTCTTTATACACAACAACTTTTCAAATGTCCATGATTTTACAAAACAAAAGCCTCTTTTTTGCTAACAAATAACAAATTATAATTCATTTAAAAATTACAAAATAGAAAAACAAAAATTCTTACAAATTTTCTCTTCTATTCCTTTCCACTTCTTCCCCTTAACCCCTACATGCATTAATTTTCCCTTACACTCACCCATCCATACTAATCGATTCTTGCCTCATCTCTTTCCTCATATTCTTCTTCCCTGTCACAACATTTCCCTTTTCTTACTCCGTCTTCCTGTCCCTCCTTTCCATATATTTCAACTTTCCCTTTCATTCACCTCCTCTCCTATCCCTCCACACCCAACCTATCCTCCCCACACGTTTCTCTTCTACTATTTCTTCCTTCTTTCCTTTTCCACTATCTCCTTGATCACTTTTCCCATTATTTCGTTTCCGTATCCCTCTTGCCCTAAACTTAACCTCCAAGCATTCTATCACCATCATTCCACACCACTCCTACACATTCTCTCATCCAATGCATCCACGTTTCTTCTTCCATCCCACACACCCTGCATATCCTATCTTGCTCGTTCATTCAGTACCTGTTCCCCCGCTCTTCACTTCCACATCTAAACCTCGCTATCATCTTTTTCTCCTTCGCGCTTAGTCCAGACACTAAATATTTTGCTATCCCCTCTCCCAGCTTTATCCATTCATATTTGCTATTGAACCTACTGCCACTAATCCTTTCATGACCCTTCTGCCTCTCAATATCCAACAATACCTCTACTACTCGACATTCCATTACCATCCATGATCCTTTCTCCCCATCTACAAATCGACCATCCAATTCCTTCATACATTTTCCTTCTATATTCTAACCATTTATTCCTACCGACACCATCTCCCTATCATGCATTCCTTTAATATAAATTTCCTTCACCAATCTACAAACCCATTTATCCATACTTTTCTTTCGAAATTCACCAACTTCTTCACTCCTGTTGCCCAGCATTTATGCTTCCCAGTTTCACGTAACACTGTTTCTAACGGCGTTGATCTGTCTACACCTAAAATCCTTTTGATAGATCCAGCTTGTACTCTTTCTATAATTTCTCTTTCACACACCACCCACACGCCCGCTCCATACATCAAAACACTCTTCACACAAACATCCATAAACAACAGCCTCAGTTTTACCGAATCCCAAATTTCCATTCCCACACTTTCCTCATTCTTTCTATCACCCCCCCATGCTTTCTTTGTTATCATCCTAATGTGCTCAATACATGACCCACTTTGTGTGAGCATACAACCTAGGTACTTGTAGATCTTCACCAATTCTATCCTTCTCCCACCAAGTTCAATCACACCGCTCCTGCATTCTCTCCCCCCTCCTTTACACACCATCACTTTTGTTTTATAAACATTTACTTCCAATCCCCTTTTACACATATACCCCTTCACTCTTCCTATCACTTCATTAGTTTCCACCGTATTGCTAGTCACAGTATTGCAAGAATTGATACGTCAATCAATAAAACCTCTAAAGTGTCTAAAACCGCGTGCGGTTAAACAACGGTTAAGAACAACGAACAGGAAAGCAAATATGGAGTTTTAATGCACGGACCGTTTTAGAACAGTACTTTGCACGCTTAACGGGCCAGATTGACAAGAAAATCCGGCAGGAATTCCGGAAGGTTTGAACCGGAGAAAGTGCGAAATAAGATAAATAGCACAAGCTCAAAAAACGTTTTTGGTGGCAACCAAATTCCGAATAGAGCCTTAAAATTAGTCACACTACAAATGACTTCTATCTGCAAATAGTGAAATATGTCATTTCTATATTGAACCTACACCATAATCCACTCAGTTAGAAACAAGCTAATGTACTGTTAATTCTAAAAGGTTACAAGGACCCCATAGTTCCAGGAGACCAATTACCTTAATTAATGGAATGGCGAAGATATTAGTGTTGCTGTTAAAGGACAAAAACCAAAATTGCGCCGAAGGGCACAAAATGATTCCGCTTACACAATTCGGATTTAGGCCGAAACTTGCGGCCTTAATGCAACACAAACACAAACAAGACACTTTTTCTAGATATAGAGAAAGCGTATGATGAACTTTGGAGAACAGAGTTAATCTACAAACTAAAGCAACTAGGTTTAGACACGGACATAATGGCATCTTCACTCATTTTTGCTAGAGAGAACATTCAGAGTTAAAATAGGAAATGCATTTTCGGAGAAGATTGCCATCAGTCCGCTACTATATAATTTATATGTACACCACATGCCAATAATTATTAAACCACTATTTGATAAACATCAATTGCTGGTGAGAAATTACTATTCTGGAAATGACGCAATGATGTTGCTGCTAATAATGATGCATCTGATACTAAATCTGACACTAAGTAGCTGACACTGATGTACATTGATGTATAAACGACGAAGAACGAGAATCACACAAGTTTGATTTTAAATTTGATGAGAAAGTGAAAACAACAATGTAGGAGAAAAAAGCTTTAGACTCTCCAGCAGTAGATACAGTTACACCAGATACAATTTTGAATCTTTGCAGAATTAAAAAAAAAATGTTGAAACGAATGATGATGACAAAATCGAGGATCTACTTAAACGAATGGAGAAACACAGCGTCCTCGAGTAGCTCATTGCGTATAAGTATATGTATTTCACTTCTGAAACTCCGCATCTTATCCAATGGAATGATGTTAATAAATTGGTTGATCGTTTAGCAGTACTTCATGCCTATAGAGATGCTGGTGAGATGAATGTTTACAAGGAAATTATTGCTATTAAAAATGGACTGAGAAAAAGTGGATATTTAGATGATTAAAACGTATTATTAGTACAAAGAATATTTTTATGCTATCCACTTTGTGTATATCTCGCCACTAGATAGCGCCCCAGCACGCAGCCGTATGCCGCGGCAATGGTAGAGCTGGCTACGGAAATGAAGGCATGCCGTTGGCCGCGGCAAGGCCGCGGTAATCAGACATGTCGCTAGCAGCGGCAAAACCGCGGCAATTAGACCAAGTCGCGGAAAAACCGCGGAAAACCGTAACAAACCCGCGAAAAAACCGCGGCAACTAGGCCATGTCGCTGGCCTCGGAAAAGCCGTGGCAATTAGTCCATGTCGCTGGTCGCGGCAATGCGGACTGCAGAGCAGACGGCATTGTCACCATTGCAAATCGGCATTGTCAGCATTGCAAATCGGCATTATTAACATTGCAAAACAACATTTGCCGGGTCCACTATTTAATACATAATGCATAATGTAAACTGCATAATGTAAAATAGTAAACAATAAATTGTACGTCTGTTTGCATTATTGTGCATTTCGTTAAACCTTGTAACATTTGTGTTTCATTAATTAATTGTTTCTGCTTTTGACGCGTTCTACTTTAGTTAGAAGATGAACTTTATTTGCTAATGTATCATATCTTGTTTTGAAATACTAAACATGTGAAATTGATATGTGTGTCACCCAGGGTATTAATTCCATTCCTTTATATAATGATTGTTTTTTAAACATTTGTAATACTTTACCTTGCATTTTCTTAGAGGATTTTTTTATGCAATGGGCTTAGAGGGTACTTTTTATCTTTCATAAACCATATAGGAAGGGATACCAACTCGGCCCAGCCTATAAAAAGTACATTTCTTAAAAAAAAGTTGTAGACATATTTTATATAGAAAGACTACATAATTTTACTTGCCAAAAAGAGTACATATACTCTTTAAAGAGTATAGTTGGTAACCCTATATATAGGTATGTTACAGCTATAGGTATATGAAAAATATAGGATTCATGTTTTGACATTTTTTGTGTCGAACACAATCCGTTTATACGCAATTCAAATGGGTAGGGGGGTCATAAGGAAGAATTTTTCATATAAAAAGTTGTTTCTAAAAAAAATTTTCTGGCTCAAAAAAATAAAAGATGGTTCGATTTTCCGGTGTCTGTTTGTACGGTTGTATGTTCAAGAATTTCTCCTCCCCTATGGGATCGATCTGGATGAAATTTGGTAGACAGATGTAGAGTATGAATCCGGAGAACATCCATTTTCATGTTTTTTATAAATCCAATATGGTGGATATGGTGGACAGGAGCCATTTTTTTTGTTCCGATATTTCGTATTCAAACTAAGAGGATGAAATTCTGCACACATATAATACCTTGTATTATGCGTCGAATAAAGAAAGTCTCATGTTGCCACATTGTATTGGAAGCGGTGTTGCCACGTTTGAAGTTTAACAAACTTGTTGAAATATCTCATGAACAATAAAAGATAGGACATTCGAATAAACTTTGTTGTGCAGGCTACTTAAAGGCCCTTCGATTTTGTTTGAAACATTCTTTCTAAAGCAGTTCTCGTCAGACTGCTCTTTTAGAAATTAGCCGAAAAGAGAGTCAAGAGGGTTGTAGGCCATGCCAAACCGGAGAGCGCGGCTGTCCGTGTCGTAGGCAAATATGAGGAAAATGTTAGTCTAGAGCGGCGGTAGGCCGCGGCAAAGCTGTCCGCACCGTACGCATATATGGGGACCGGGGGATTCATGGGTAGGCGATTTATAGGTTAGACTAATGTTACCTTAAACACTATTGTGCTAATTGAATTTAATAGACGACTTAAAAGGTGACAGTCAAAACTAAAATGTTCAACTTTTGTTTCATGCAAGATATAACAAAACGTAGGACTTCCAGTATATGAAAAATGGGGTGGCGATCACGTCCACGAAATTTTATTTATGGAATTTTGATATCTGTACGAGCATCAATATAAATAAAAAAATATATAAACATGAAAAAATATAAAACAATACAATGAAAAATACATAAACTGCTGCTTTGCAACGTTAATACATTTATTACGAATCGTCAAATGCCTTTTGAAATTATTATGAGTATAATTATTGAACTTAAATACATTACATACAAATACTTTCATGGAATTATTTTGGAATATAATCACCGTAGTCTTATCCTTCAGATAACTCTACCGGTCTGAAAGTCCAATAAGAAATGTATTAAACATTGTTTAGAGATATCTGGTAGTATAGGAACCGTGGTTCCCATTCTCCAGATATCCCTATCGATTGTAATCAATACTACAATGGTTACAATGAAGGTATCTGGGAGTATAGGTGTAGTGGTTCCCAAGTAATGTCTTGGAGTCTGCAGATTTGATGAATCTGCATTCGCCAGACATCACCCTGTTTAACGAGTTCACTAAACATCCACTTAACATATATTTTTTTTAATTTCTATTTCCGTGATTTCCCTACTTCGCTGCTTTGATTTTCAAATATTCGTAACTTTCTTATATTGTTGAAAAATATTATCTTATTACATTCAAACTCAAATATCTAAATTAGGAAAATGAAATGCATATTATACAAGTTATATTTAAATTTCGATATAGAATCATGTAAAAACGGAAAGATAAAAAAATAAATTTCTCGTCTACCTACAAGCGCTTAGCGGCACATTACACTGTAGAAAAATTAAATTCGCTTTGTAGACTGGACCAAAAAGAGAAATTTTCATATAACTGCTCTTTTTTCATGCATATTTATGAGCACATGGGAAATTGAAAAATTATTTTGGAAAAGGTCTGTTTTATCTATTTGCATAGCTTTTGTTTTATGATAATTTAAATTAGTTTTGATAATTAGTAATTGTTTTATTTAGCTCTAATTATTTCTTGTTAAAATTACATATTATGTAATGATATTTGCTTGCCATTTTATATATATGATTTAAGATTATTCAAACACATAAAAAAAATGTTTATGTACTAAACATTTAATACTTGTTTCGAAATGCGTAGGGCTTCGACGAAGTTTCTGCAGCGCACTCTATTTCTAGCGAGGACTTTCAGCTCTGCAAAAGTTTTTCCTACCTTCTTTGCCTCTTCATCTACAGTCCTTCTCCTGATGTCTTTGGTCTTCCATGTTTTCTTTATCCCTTCGTATTCCAGAACAAAGCTTTTTTTCTCCTCAGAATCCTGGTTTTTTCGGAGGGTATGATCAATCCACCTCCATTTTCTTCTTTTCATTTGAATGGAGATGGATTCCTCTTTCGTTTGGTTCCAAAGATCTTCGTTAGATATTACCTTTAGCCCGAAGATTCGGAGAAATTTTCTGACGCATCGATTCGGGAGGACCTACCAGCTACTCTCTGTTGATTTTGGAGGGAACTTTCCAAGTCTCACAATCGTATTATAGCATTGAATTCACATTAGAATATTCGGAGTTTGGTCGTTATGGAAATTTGTCTTGCCCTCCAGAGTGCATACAGGTGAATGAAGACCCCATTTGCCTTTCGGATCCTTGCTCTTTCATCTGCAGCTGCACCACCATCATGGGTAACTCTGCTTTCAAGGTACAAAAAGTTCAATACAATTAAAATAAAACATGCAGTTAAAGACATTTTGGAGTATATCAATAATATGCGTTAACTTGAGGCCAATATATGTTAGAACGTGACGAGGTGGAGTGATACCTAGGCTTTTCTTTTAACAACCACTCAGTCCATATTTCAGCTTTTGGGTTATGATACGTTTTCGTCTATATTATCGAGCCATTAATGAGGTGACCCGATAAGGTATATCGAAGCAGGAGAGTAGCCCCTTCGCGCACTACGTCGGATGTTTTGTTTATTCTTTCGACCATTTCAGCCCTGGACACTTCGGATTTTGCTAGTAAGTCTTTTGCTTTTATTTCCCGGCATTTCTTAAAAACTACGTCGCATCCACTATATGTCTTAAACGTTCATTATGGCACTTAGTTATTATGTCTCACTCTATCTGTTTCACAATTCCTGCACAACTTTGTCCACTTTGTTTCTTATGATTATTCCACTGTCTACTTTAAGTACGCCGTAGAGGCTTCTAGCCTTCTTCAATGCAATTGTGCTGTGTGCTTTTTTTGATTTTGGAATTTGAGTGTTCTATCAAAGACGCAGTCAACGTATCGAGTTTCTTTTCTTATTCTTATTTTCTCGCACCAATCTGTACTACATTGAACTTTGGTTTCTTTTTACCAAAGAAGACGACATTCAATTTTGCTGTGTTAATTTTCAGCTTCCACTTCTTACAGTATTCTAGGATTATTGTACGCTCTATTTCTACTCGGCTGGAGTCTACGTACGCGCTTTGCTCTCCTATAGATTATATGTTATAAAGAATCGGGCTCAGTGAAGAGCCTTGCGGTAAACCTTCTTTTGCAACTTCCCATTTTGAAAGTTTTCCGTCCATCTTTACTTTAAATGTTTGCTCTTTTAGAAACAAATTTATGGTGGCTACTATGTCGATGTCTGCACCTATCTGTTTGATTTTATAGCCTACGGCTGACATCCATACACGATCGCGTGCGTTTTCAATGTGTAAAACGTTTATTGACTAGGAGGTTTTAATATAGGTTTCCACTAATGCAGCCTGATTTATTGCAGCTAATTTTGATCTGAAACTGAATCCAAATTGGTTTGGTAGCAACTTGTTGTTTGTTTGTACCCATTCTTGAAGTTTATCCTTTATTAGTGCTTCCAGTATCGTCCAAAAGCGACCATCCATAAGTGATATTGGATGTCTGTTGTTTAGGACTGTTGGATTGTTATCACTTTTTCTTATTTTAATTATATGAGCCTGTTTCCATCTGCTTTGGAAAGTGATAGAGATTTATTACCTTTGTTAGGAAGAGACGTTTGTTTGTTAGGAAGAGGATGACGGTTAGGATGTTTGTTAGGAAGAGGATGAGCTGAGCAGGCAGTAATTTAAGTGCCCAGTTAGGAGTATTGCCCTCGTCAGGTGTTTTATGTGAACTGAAGGTTTACACTTTATTTGTAATGTCTTCCGGCTGAAACCAGTTTTTACGATTTGGTTTTATGTTTTCTGTTGTTTTGATGGATATATCTGTTTTACGTTCTAATGTTGCCTCCGTTTTTTCATCATTATCAAATTGTTTAGTAAGGTGTGTCACCATTGCGCTTGCCTTATGGCTTTTGTATTTATGCTATAACAGGCCAGCTGCTAGCGGGCCTGCTCAGTCGTGCAATAGTGTTTGTTTTATGATAAGTTGTTACGTTAATTAAGGAAGTGATGAGGAATTTAACGTTATTTGAATTGACAGCAATCGCTGTAGCTTTAGATGAAGAAGGCGCGGAAAGAAATAGCAGAAGGTGGATTGTACACCCAGCATGGTCTAAGAAACAAATCGAATGAGAATTTGTCATTCTTTACAAAGAACTGATTGCTTTACTCGAGAAAGTGTGTCCATTACTTACAAAGCAGCATGCGAGAAAGCCGCATGCTGCATTTTCGGAAAAATACTGTCCCTGAATACACGACCCTCGCCGTAATCTGCACATGGTCTTACTTTATGTTAGCTGTCAATTATTATATTTTTACCATGTCAAAATCAAATGATGATGAAAAATATTGGTTCAAAGCTCAAGATGTTGCCGCATCTGTGAGGTAAAGAAATACAAAACAAGCAATAATCGATTATGTGATTGAAAATTGGAAGTGTACTTGAAATGAATTGCAGGGGGCTACAAAATGTGATACCCTTTACAGTGCATGCCACGAAATTGGCACGATAATACTATGCTTATTTCGGAGCCAGATCTCTACGCGTTAAAGTTACGATCGAAATTGAAGGAAGCAGTGGATTTCACGAAATGTATATGTGCAGAAGTTTTACCGTCGTTGCGTAAGACTGATCGGCATTCTGTGTTGCAGAATGTGAAAGAGGCATTAACAAATCATCTGGAGATTGCAAATCAGAAATTAGTGAATTGTGGCAATACAATAAATACTTTGAACAATCAACTAGCGATTGCCAACAATACATTAATGATTCTAAACGAAAATACTGTACACATTTTGCATAGGCAAAACTAGCACAGGAAGATGTAGTTGTCTTTGAGTCAGCGTTTCGCAGTCATAGTACAGGACGCCATTGCCAAACCTTCAGAAGCCTGATTAAGACATGAATTGCTAATTAATTCATCAAAATCTTCAATCTAATCGGTTTCTAATAATTATAAACTTATTTTAACTCGATGCTACCGGTGAAGCGTTAATATAGCTCTAAAGCGTCTAACGAAAACAAATTCAAACGTGCAATACGTATTCAAACACGTGTGCCGAATGGAATAAACATATTCAATTGTCTGAAGGAACAGCTCAAGTTTAATAATATAAGATTTGCAGCTAAGGAAGGGACGGAACGTCAATGTGTCGAGTATGCAAAAAGAATCGTTAGCGACGGCTACGCAAGGAATCCCGTTTAACACACATCCACGGCTCAGATCCGTCCTCTTGTAACATAAATGCATCTATTACAGAAATTACAGTAAAAATCGACGTGACTCGTAAGGTAGCCATTTCGCACGCAACACGTTCTAACAGCAATTGGCCACGTACAATTATAAATAGACTGTAAATTGAGTTCCAAACTGTGCAGTTAATAACTAAATAATTTTTCTGAATAGCCTTAGTTGGTCTTTTTTAAAAGTATACTATAAATATTAAAGCCTAATTGGAAATACCCATTTATCATGATACATTTATGAAGAGTATAACAAAAATTATAGTCGATTAAAGATGATTCTCGCATTCTGTTGTATACAAACCAATCCAACCACACTGTGAATATAATCCACCTACTGTAAATTATGGCTGAAGTTATACAATATCCATCTTATCAAACTAATGAAAAATGAAGGCATTGTTAATTGTAATACTGACGATGATATATCAAGCTCTCCTCTTCCACGTAAGTAATTACGATCGGAATATGTTCGTCTTGTTTCGATCACGATCAAAATCCCTAGATTTATAATTCCGACGATTAAGATCCCGACAAATCAATATCAAACTTTTTACAAAAATTTATTTAACTTTAGAGGAAGTTTCAAAATTAATTTAATTTATATTATTTCAAATAGGAAATTAAAGAAGTTAAATTTTGTTTTAAATTTATTTTACTTAGGATCACAAACAAGGCTGATTTATGATCCAACTTTTAAAATAATAAAAATATAATATTAATACAATACATCTAAATGAATCTA
>WYDF02298689.1:0-15731 GCA_009867245.2 Adranes taylori
GAGCTGTTGCAAAACACCATCCTAATATTTGTGTACGTTTATCGGTTCTTAAAGATATTAATTTATGTACATTATTAAACGTAATTGGAAATTAAACGACAAATCAATTTCATCATATATATATATATATATTTTTATTTATGTATATTTTGCAAAAAGGTGCCGACAGCGTGGCACATCTTAAAATATGTCTTACATGCGCGTGGCGAGTTAGCACAATGTAAATTCGCGTGACGAGTTGCCACGTGACGACATGGGAATAAATCACTAAGAAACAATATACTACTATTATGAGTACTTATTTATTTATTTAAGCACGGACCACTGTTATGAGATTTGCAATTGCACAATACATTATTTGGGCAATACCAAATGAAACACGTCTTTGATATCTCAAGATATAAGTTTTTCTTCGCACACATTGAACCGAGATCTGGTATATAATTGTTTGGATTGTAAATTAGCCGCCGTAATGTCTAATACAAAGGCAAGTATGGGCCTAGGATCTCCCCGTTCACGATCTACGCCAGGAACTTTTACACGAACTCTTGAACCAACTGCCGCCAGAGGATTTCTTTTGTCCGAAATAATTTTCATTTTTATAGCTTGTTGAGATAAACCTTCTCTAACATTTTGGCGTTTATTGATTGTCGATGATTTTCTATGACGCAACACATATTTGAGTGTTTTGTTTCTCTTCAGTAGCATTTGTATTAGATATTTCTATTTTACATCCATAATGCCATATTTAGAGGATTCTGAGGAATCCTCTAAATAAATGATACATGATATTTGTTTAATTTCACTATTATCGGTTTCAATCTGACTAGGAAATTCATTTGAAAGATTTCCTTTATTGTTACTTTCAATTTAAGGCTCTTCTGAATCGTGATCTATGTTTTACAAAATCTTGTTTAAATCGTCTTCATCGTTTAATGAATTCATTATTTCTTTTGGCAATATAGACGTTACTAAACCAACTTATGGATCTACAATAAACTAAACGGACGCCTTGTACGGCGCCTGTTTAATTCCCAGATGATAAGCACAATTTTTCTAAATCTCGCAAGCTTTCTATCATTTGATTGGAAAATTGTCGACCATTATCGCAACTCCAAAAAGTAAAAACTATATAACTATATACGACGATCAACTTCTTAAGCGCGTTTAGTTTCCAAAGGCTTGGGCATCACAAATTTGGTGAGGTGGTTATGATATACCATGATAAATTTATAATTACCATCTAGGTGGCATTGAAAATTAATCAAACCTACTTGGCATCGATTATTCAAATGGTTCGAAATTATTGGTTTTACAACCAATCCTTTATTTTGACTTTTTTCTTCTGTTGACAAGATTCGTAATTTTCCAAAAAAACTTAATATTTTTACTTTTTTTATTAAGTTCTTTAATCATGCCATCTCTTCCTTCATGTCCAATTGCAAGATGATTGTCATAGAGCACATCAAATAAATCATTCTTCGTAATGTAAAATACCATTTCAGAATCAGCATCTTTCGTCGATACAATGAGTTTTTCAATTTCTCGTATTACCAGTATGTTGTAATGTTATAATAACCAATAATCTCGGGGAACTTTCCGCAAACTTTCTTTGGCACACCATTAACTAACGTACGATATTTGTCACTTGATAATAAAGAACTCCTTGTTTTCATTTCTTGTTTGCTTCAAAAACTTTTCATTCATGTTCATCTTTACTTCATTCATTTCCATTATAACAATAACAACAAGTTTGAGGTTATGGTTGAATATAACAACAAGTTTGAGGTTATGAGTGAATATCAAAATAGAGTGGAAAAGATTATTCACGCTTTCGGAAGAGCATAGCAGTAATTTCATAGATTAAGGAGTTAGAGTTTAAAATGTAAATGCATTCTATAAATTAACTAATAATATTGACTGCCGGAATTTACGTTTGAACGGTAACATATATATTAAGTAATATTTAAATTTTTAAAATGTGTTTGTGATTATGTGACTGTTATCCAACTACATTTATAATGCTATCGTACTACAATATTATTTTAAATATGTACTTAGAAATATGTATTTTTGAGCCCTGAGGATGGTGACAAACGTCGGCATTTTGTAATAAATTAAAAGGAATTTATAATTAATGGCCTAGATCAATAGGTGTTATTTTAAATATGTATTTTCATTTCCATTCTTAACTCAGCCATATAGAATCATAAATTATACATTTTAAGGGTTTACTTATAATAATTTTACATATTGCCTACGATTTTGTATGTCGCGCTGTAAAAAATTAAAATGTGTTTTAACCAGAATGCTTGGTATTCCCGATTATCAAACTTTCTGTCATGATCAGATTAAAATCGTTTGGTTGCATTTTATCACGATTTCTTACTGTCATATTCATATAGTTTATAACATTGACCCTATGGCGTGTTGTTTTGTATAGCTTTCATTTTATGTTTAGATATGCCCGTCTCTTGTTGTTTTTATGCAGGATTATCTGATAAGATTTCCTTGGAAATTGTACCTTTGTAATTTATTATCTTATATATAGTACGGACTAAGATTAATTTAACTTGTAACATGACTGTATTATATTAAATTCATCTGATTCTATTAGTTTCGTATATATCAAATCACAGTTTGTTTATTTTGTTGGGAAAATGAAATTTGCAAAATTTGGTAGCGATAAAATCATATTAACCCGAGCCACAACATGAGAAAAAGCTTTTGGATTCGGCTTTTGGACAACTATGAATTTATTTACTTTTTATTACATCTGTCGACGTTTCGATCTCTCTTCGAGGTCATCCTCAGGACTAAAAGCAACAAATATTATTAATGCTTATGAATCCATTCAGACCGGCTATGTCAGTAAGTAGAGCATATGGTTCAATTAATATTAATGTATGTTATAAAGATCATCACTAATTACACAAACAATTGTGGACATTAAGACCTTATCAACCGAATATGTAACTAATTAGTATAATAATAAATGAATTTTAACTGTATAAGCTTTTTTTTAATTTTAAATGCTTAAAATCTTTAACTATCTGATAGAAATCTTCACCACCCGTGAGCTGCAGCTCTTATCAATTGATGAACATTTTTAAACACTTTAATGTCCTACTGTCCAAATAATTAAACATAGTGATGTATATGGTACCTTAAGTGTCTTAACAGAAAGTATCCATGTAATTACAGCTTAAATGAATAATAAGTGAAAACGGTTGACAATCATTAGCTTTTATAAATTCTCAAACAGTGAACTAGAATACCTCATTGAACAACCCTAGTATAGTTCTCTAATAAAATCTGAAGGAAAATATCAAGTTCCACTCTAATTATACGCCCTCAACAGCGACATTTTCCTTCAGATTTTATTAGAGAACTATACTAGGGTTGTTCAATGAGGTTTTCTAGTTCATTTTTTGAGAGTTTATAAAACCATTAGTCAAGATTGGGATTGAGGTTGTTTAACACGTTGACTGCCTACTACGAGATAACTTGTAGTTTGTTTTCTTGCCATCTCTGTGCAGCTACGATTAAATTCGTAGTATATTAGTGTAAATTTGGCCAGATGGCTTCTGAGAAGAGAAGAAAATATCAATACTGGCTTCTACGAACAGTATCCTGAAAATTGCCGTGGAAGTCAATGTGTTAACTATGTTCTTTTTATTTACTAACGTTAATAAGTCAGATTCACTTCGGTGCTAGGTATGCCTTTCAAATTTGGTCAACTGAACTAACTTAGTCGTGGTTTGTTTCAAACCAATTTAACCTGATTCATCTAGGTGAAACCATTCTAAAAGAAAAATATAATATGTAAAACAAATTTAATAATATATTTTTCGATTTTTATTTTTATGAACAAAGTTTTCAATTGTTAGTATCAAGGAAATTAAATTTAAGTGTATTCAACCAATAAGGTCCTATTTTGTGATTTATGTCTTTGTATAATTACAGTATTTCACCATTCAACTTAAATAGCCTTCTCTTTTCATGGGCAAATATATAAAATTCCAGTTGGATGGATTAAAATCTAAATAAAAAAATTTTTTTATTTAAATTTGGATATCCATATGCATGAGTTTCGTAATAACGGAATTGGTTAGAACGGTAGCTCTTTTTGATTAACAATAGAACTGAAGTTTGGCTCTGGCCTTTGGGTAGTAGATCAGTTTTCCAACATATTACGTAATGAATTATCACTCATGTTTGTATTGACTTAATGAAGATTGGTTATGGTAATATTTCAATGTTTGCTTTCAACTTATGAGATTATGATGCTAAGTGTATTTTTAATAGCTAGAGATTGTTATCGTTTTTACTTATTATTCACTTAAATTATAATTACATGGATACTTTTCGTTAAGATACTTAAGGTACCATATACATCACTAAGGTTAATTATTTGGACAGTAGGACATTAAAGTGTTTAGAAATGTTCAACAACTGATAGAGCTGCAGTTCACGGGTGGTGAAGATTTCTATAAGATAGATAAAGATTTTAAGCATTTAAAAGTAAGAGGTCGAAACGTCGACAGATGTAATCAAAAGGTAATAAATTCATAGATGTCCAATATCCGATCATTTTATTTATCATTTAACTCTAATATGGAACAGAATTGAATTGGGAACTTTTCCAAGAGCTTGATTTTACAATTAGATCCCTGAAACTTGGTACAGAGACAAATTTTTTATGGGTTGAGTGGTTTTAACCTCTCTGAGAAAACGGTAAAAATGAGCAGTAAAATGCTATATGCTAAGAGAAGCAATTTCTGCACAAAATCATATTTGATAGTTACGTTTCTAACATATCAAGATATAGCAAATCTAGTATTTTATTAATGCAATGTATTTTATTCATATTGGCTCCCCAACGGCTAAAATTAACACCAAAACTTATAGCATAGTTGTATTGTTTTGTCAGAAGTAAAGGTCTAAAATTCTAAACGTTCCGAGAATAAAGAGAAATTGAACACAATCGAAACAGTGTTAAAAGGTACATATGACGAAAACTCCCGGGTGGAACAATAAAATAAGAATACAGAAGGCATAGATTCGTAACACTTTTAAGCAGACAGAAATATCTGACGACTGAGAGAATTACCAAATACTCACAGATTACAATCTTTCAATTTCTTTCAAAAGTAGAAAGAGAAAGTCCTGGAGGGGGTACTGTCAAGAGATAGAAAATACTCATAAGGCATTAAAAAAATGTATTAGGCAGATTCAGGATACAAGATTCTGTGCCAGTCATGACAGGTGATTTAGACACGGGGCTCTGGATGGAGTGATTAGAATCTCGCAAAACGTATTGACACTACAAAAACTGCGAAATTCTATGGCACTCACGGGAATGGGATGGCATTGTGGCTTTCAGCCACTAGTTAGGATTATCATGGAAATTTTGAAAGCAAGCCATGTATCGGGATAAATTCCATGAACTTCGAGATAGGTAAGTGTCGTATTTCTACCAAAGCCATTCAAACCAATAAATTCGTCAAGTTTGTGTGGAAGAAGTAACTGGCAGCTCAAAAAGAAGATACCATTAGTATCACAAAACGTACACTGTACACTGGTGCAAAGTGCTCCAAAAACGTTACTAAAAAACAACATAGCATTTGCAGACAATGGCACCACAAGGAATGCTCTGGTCTTTCATCTGAACAATTCACTAACGTCGTAAATGTAAATATAAAGGTGAAATGGTTCCGCGAAAATTGCAGCCACGAAAGTGAGGTTAGTTCAATAGACAGTTTTGAAATATCACAAACGACTTTCGTTTGTCACAATTTAATTTAAAAAATGCCGCGAAAAAGCCATTAGCTACAATATCCCCAATTCACCCGAACAAGCAACCTTCTTTTGAGGTTAAATATAATAAATTATTTGAATTGGAAAAACTAATGATGAATTAAAAAAAGTATACAATATGGAGGGCAGGAATAATCCGGACACTAGTATCGATAATTTGGAAATCTTAAAATCTGAAGTAGAATACGCCATAAAATTGAAAAGCTTCTAATCCTGAGAAACTTGCTGTAGAATTGGTGAAAATTGTAGATGTGGACTCATCTAACAAAATTGTTCAACCAAATATATATAGAAGCACAAATCGACATTAATACGTATACCAAAAAAGAACAGCCCCATATCTTATATTGAGTTCCACTCAATTAGTTTAATGATCGATTAAAGTTTTTCTAAAAATTATACAAAATATATTTTACAAATCTTCGAGGAACCATTGGACAATACACATTTTGGTATCAGAGATATAATGGGAATCTGAGAGGTTCTATATGCAATAACAGTTCTACTTCAAAAATGGCGAGATTATACCAAAAGTAATACGTCTGCTTTATTGAGTTTCAGACGTTCGATCAGGTACAAAACACTTGTAGAATAATTGGAAAGTATCAACATCGACCAATGTGATATTAACCTCATAAAGAACATCTATTACAACTAAACAGGTATAGTAAGAGTAGATGAAGATGTAACCAATAATGAGGATACAGAAAGGCGTCAGGCAGGCTTTGTATCGCCACCACAGCTCTGGAATGTAGACTCTCAAGTTATATTCCAAAAAGTTCTATAGAATTGAACTGAAGAGGTAAAACTTAGAGCCGATATGATAAAAAATAGAAGTATAAGATTTATTGATGATACTACTGTTTTAGCGGAAAGCAGAGATGATCTACTAAATCTCGTAGAAAGTGTCAATAGAGAAATTCAAGCAGTGGGATTAACAGTTTGATTAGGAAAAGAAAATACATGGTCGTCATAAAAAAGAACATAATCAACACGCGCCTTACTCTTGAAGGGAATGAAGTATAACGATTTAACTATGTGGATACACACTTAATGCTTGGACTTTGAGTCCTATTAGAAACACCACGCACACTGCTACATTGTTTTTATTACGTTATTGTTGCTATTTTCCCGCGGCCGAGTCTACACATGTGAAAACATGGCGGATACAATTAAATTTACAGTTTGATTAACATCTGTCAAAAACGTGGAAAACATAGTGGTTTAAACAAAACTACAAACATTTTACAAAACTCTCCTAAAACTAATAAACCGTAGTGTATGATGCTAAAAATGCTCTTAGTTTAAGCTTTGTGTAAGTAACGGCATTACACTCTGATATTGTACATTTTTCTTATAAAATCTACCTAAGTTTACCAATTCTGGACGGAAATAGAGTCAGTTTGACCCACGTTCATTTTTTTTTCTTTTGTTTTATGTAGGAAGTGGAGAAACCTTCAAAAGGCGAAGGCTGCCTGTGCATCCAACAGTGTGGGATTTTTACCCTAACTAAAACTCCACTCCCTGTTGGGATTGTGTATATTAGGAGGTGAATTTATTATATGAGGCTTTCGGATGTTTCATCCTCTTCAGCCTGGAACTGGTGTTGAGTTGGTAAATAGTGTTGGTAAGCTGATAGCTTGCAGGAAAATTACGCTATAGCTTTTATTTGCTTTACAGCCAAGGGAAACCTGCAGAAAAACCTTGCCCATAGCGTGGTCAACAGATTAGGAAATTTGTTTGGTAGTGCAAGTAATTGCCTGTAGACCTTGATGTTATCCACCTTGCACCGGAGCGTTTCGATGTCAAATACAATATTATTGTAAAGTACACCAAGCCCCAGCAGGGCAATATTTTTAGTGACTTGATTTCTTGAAATATACATCTACAAAAGTCTATTTACGTATAAACGAAAATAAAAAACTTTCTAATTATTTTTAATTCCGTTCTAAGAACATGATACCTAGAACACCTACGTCGAAATTAAAAGCACACCTTATTACATATCATCATGTAAGGAAGAATCGGGGTGAGTGAATGGGTTTAAACAAAGAAGAGGTGGTGTCTGAGAACTATACAAGGCTAGACCAACGTGAATGGAGAACAACTAATCCAATCCAAGAAGATGTGTCTGAAATCATTCATTATCAAAAGATTAGAGAATGTACTACCGAAATATGTGGCGTTGTGGCTCGTTGACCTTAACTTGTCGAATGTGGATCAACTTGAGAACAAACTCACACACGTGGAACTTGCTGGACCAGATAACTGCGCGATAAAATCTGGAGACTACTTACAGAGTGGGGGTTTGTCCACGCTATTGTGGTTCCTAATGATTCCTCGACAAGTAATCGATGATTGAAGAAATGCTATCTGAACATGGTCCAGAAAAGTTAAAATTAGAACCACAGTATTTTCTAAACGTGATACACATATAAAAACATCTCAATTTATATATCTATTACAAATTCCGCTAAACATTTCATTTTCTTATTTAACTGGTTATAATGTAAGCATTTAACACTATAACCTATACAAACACACATTACTAGCAAGCCTGCGCTTAAGAACATTGCATAATAGCGTCTTTAATGGCAGGCACCATCAAATACCTTAATATAAACTCTGCTTACTTTGTGAAACCTAAACGCGGCCTGCCGCCGTAGTTGGGCTATAGTTACAAGTGGATGTGATGTCTGCCGTTACAGACTCACGCCTGCGTCCCTTGTACTTATTTGCCATTCAATGCTGCAAGTTAAAAGCGCTCTCGGTTTTATTCGGAGCTTTACGCAATTCGTGTATGGTGGAGCGACGATCCATTTTGAACCGCATTTATATTGTGTGTATTTTTAAGACGACTACAGACTATCAACTTCGGTGTCAACCATTCATATATAAATCTGAAGACTCCCAAGTACATTTTGTCATGCGTAGAGGATTATTTCTGCTTTAACCCTAAAATACTAACCTTAAACTGATATGACGTAAATACTAACCATTCCTAAATTTTACGATTTCAACTTTAAATAGAAAAGAATATTTAGGATTTTTAAAAAAAATTTATTTATACAAAATTTTTACACTGAACTAAAAAAACATAATATACGAGGGCTGTTCTCTTTCCGCTGAGCCTATCTAGTAGGCGGTGATATTTTTGTAACAAATTGTATTTGACATTTCAATCTAGTTGTTTATAAGTTGTTTAGAAGCGACATTTGTCAAATATACGTGATTGTTTGTAAGTTACATAAGTTTAAAGTAATCCTTTCGCCAATAACTATATGAAATGAACAAGGAGCATTATCGGGCTGTGAGTTTTTAGAAGTTCAAGCGTGGCTTAAACCGTAAAGAATGTTTCGAGGAGATCAATCGAGTGCTTGGTGATAAGTCGTGTTCCTTCGCTACCGTAAAGCGATGGTACAATGAATTTCAACTCGGTCGACATTCCTTAAATGACTAAGCCAAAAACCGCAGTTCCAGAAGAAATATTGATCTTATTCGGAACATGATTAAAGAGGACCGGCATATTACGGTCAAAAACATTCAAGCAACTTTTGGTGTGAAATATTGGTGTGAAAGTAATTAATACTATTTTACACAAACATTTGAAAGTCCGTAAGCTTTCTCGGTGCTTTCTCGGCTGATCTCGGTGAATTTCCCACAAATTGACTTCAGCTCAAAAGGAGGACCGTGTAACATGGTGTCGATGGATTCGTTTAATTGGTGTACAACATCATCACAGGTGATGAAACATGGGTATACTGCTACGATCCCGAGAAAAAGCAATAATCGTCAGTCTGGGTCTTTGAGATTAAGTCGATTCCAACAAAATTTGTTGGAGTCGACAGAATGCTACACTACAGTTTGTTTGCCTCAGGTTCTACAAAAGTTTCGCGAAAAACGCCCAAGAGGTAGGGTTTATCTTGCATTATTATAATGCTCGGGCTCACACTGCTACTCGAAGAAATGAGTATTTGAATGCCCAAAACTATATAATGGGTGATTCGCCATATAGTCCAGACCTAGCAACTGATGATTTCTTCTTATTTCCGTGGGTAAAACATAAATTACGGGGTTTACGTTTTAGATCGGCCGAAGAAGCGGTGAATGCCTTTATAAATGAACTGCGGTCCGAAGATTAGTAAAAATGCTTTCAAGAATGGTTTTCGCGGATGCAAAAATGAATTGACTGTGGAGGAGAATCCTTTGAAAAATTATAAATAAAGGTTTTTTGGTAATAAACTGTGTTTTACTTTACTAGGCTCAGTGGAAAGAGAACAGCCATCATACATTCAGAAATACGAAAACTAATTAGTGGAGTCACAAGTGACGCAACAACGCGCCCAGTGTTGAGCACAGAAAGGGCATCGGCAGTGATTGCAAAGGGGAATCGTCAATCTTCTTTTTTTTTAAATTGACATGATAGATTTGACATGTGGTGCAAGTTGATGGTGTAGGTTCAGGTTCACCTTTTAAATAGGAATGTCGAGTATATCACGAATATGCTGGATGTTAGACTATGCAGCTAAAATATTGCTCCAACCAATATTTGGTAAATTGCTGATGAAACTCAAGCATGAATGATTTTATGCTCATTGGTAACTGTCCGTTTCATTTAAAATTATTATTCAAGGTGATCTATGAATTAATACACGCCATGTTCAGCATGCCGTATAAGATGGACATTGGCCATCGTCGAGTTCTTCGTGGACAATTTATGTTTATACACATTTGTTTGAATGTAACCACCCATATTTTTTTTGGTGTAAAATTTTATTATTTCGGATTTTTCGGTATCCGTACAAATGGATCCACCATCGTACATTGTCGACAATAGAAAAACGCTTTTATCTGTTTTTTGTTTTGTATGAACATAACTTTTTTCTTTGTCGAAACAAAAGCATGAATTGCCCATATTACGATTTTTTTGGAGCTAGGAGTTGAGGTGGAACTTTTCGCTTGTTCTGTCGTAAGGTCCCAACTATTGTTAAGGAGTATCTAAAGGCTAGATGAACAGAGGTGGAGCAGTTACCCATCATTATGTTACGGTTGCTTCCTTGCAAAGTCTTCGTCAATTCTCTTTCGAAATACTCACCCATTAGTAGTATGCTTTCCAAGATACGGGCTAGCACCCAAATACTTTATTACCACATCGCAACACAAACAATTTTTATTCACTAAGCCGGTTTACTTTGAACGTACATTTTAAAGAGACATCGACCTCTGAACCCCATCTGTTGTTCATCGATTGTTAAGTAAGTACCAGACTTATACGAAGTATTACAGTTTTAAATAAATTCATCCCAAATCTCTTGAATAGGTGCGAATCGGTCAGTTATTTTTCTCTCTAAACATATCTCTTATGCTTAAATGATTGTCTTTTTGTACGGTAGCAAAAATAAGAGCCCAAGAACAGCGTAGAGTTCCTTCATACTAATTTCTGAAATAGTCGTCGATTTAGAAACTTTATACGTTTGAATCCTTCTGGTAATTTTAGGGTTAGTATGCGCAAGTATTTTCTCCCAAATGGATTTATCCTACAAGAAAAGAAGCGTCTCCAGCGGGGTCAGAACGTCTCTTTTCTTGCCTTTCCTGTTGGTCATTGTATAAAATATACAAAATTTCTCTTTGCAATTCGTTTACGTGTAGCGTTGTACGTATCATTTTTGATACACCATAATTGTGATATGAAATACTTGAAGCGAGTTGCTCCATCATCAAAATCGTACTCAATATCATCTGGATATGTTCGCCGAAATCTTTGAGCAACTTTTTTAATTTCTGCACCAGTCTTCACAGGAAACTAGATTAAAAGTTCAATTAAAGAATTAATTTTCTGATGTGACTTCATACTACGGAGAGCTATCCACATAAGTGATCCAATATAGGTAGGTATATTTCAACCTTGAAGTTTTCACTTCCCCGAAGCACAAATTCACCCGCATCTCCCTCGCCGTGACGTCTTTTTGATGGACACACATCTAAATTCATCAGAATATTGCCCATTTCATTTATTTTGATTTACCTTTTCCTCAAAATAATGAAGCATTTCACGTTGTACTTTTAAATAATTCAGCAGAAAGATTAACGGGAATTTGGAGTTCAATCGATTCTTTTTGAAAGCTACTTACAGCATTTATTCGGTCAAGAACTACATGCCAGAAGCCTGGCAAAAAGATATTTTCCTTCTTTGAGAGATTTTTTGACATTTGACTTTGATGACTGTCTCTGGCTTTTGATTAGTATCGTCAATAATGAAGTGTAAAGCATTCTGGAAACTGTGATATCATTGTGCTAGAGTTTTAGTTACATCCGCCGTTGGACCCCATCTCGTATCGCTAACACTTTTTAAGACTAATTCCGACATTTGAAGTTATTTGAGAATAACTTTCCAGAGCCTCAATATATTTCACTTCAATGCACTTCGTATGAGTTATAAATGCTTCGCTTAGTTCGTATAATTCTGTGTAATTTTTTTTTTTATTTCATATTTTTGTTTCATTATGAACTATTTACGAATCCGATACTGGAAACAGAAGGCTAAGACGAAAGTGGAAGCCAGGAAAAGATGTAGCGATGAAAAGTAGCCGATTGGAGGATAATCATATCTGAGATTGAAGAAAATAACATACTGGATGCGGGCGCAGAGTCGCAGTTTGCAAACCTTTATAATACAATTACGGATTATATGTTGGGGAAACAAATTCTGGAGTAATTCAAATTTAATCCTGAACTATCTTCATATTTGATACAGTATTTTGAAATCTATTGATAAATCCTACATAACTAAAGCTTTAAGAAAATTAGATATCAACAGTAAATTTGCAGCACTGGCTATTTCTTTATATCCATAAAAATGCTATGGTTGTCCGTTATCCTTCGCTAAATGAAAGCGTTTATGAACTCTGCAAAACAATTCAGTCTCAGGCATAAGTCTCGCTTCTATACAACGCACATACACTGAGTGCGGAATATGTAGCATAAAGAAAGAGCGCAATTCTCATTCTTCGAGATTATTATTGCTCCATTTCTTTTGGTCTTGAAACGTTTTATCTGATGTGCGAGAAATCTCGTTTAGCTTTCATAAGGTAAATTCAGAATGAGGGAGATATGGCATTATTACATTTTGCATGCGATTATGTAGAGTTTTACACAAAATAAGGAAAAGAATAAAGTGTTTGTTCATCTTTATGCTTTTATTTATTGTTTGATGCATTGTATTTAACATCGTAAAATTTCAGTCTGTTATTAAATTATGGCTCTTGGATTCATGTACCATATAAATGATATAGGATTCATGTTTTATTTAGAGTACTTCTTAATTTCAGTTTAGTACACTTATTCAAAGTATTGCCAATTATGCATACCTAATTGAAAGAAGGGTTAATAAAGAACAACTTCATGTAAAACATTTAAAATAAATGGTGCTAGATCTGTTAGATCTAAAAAAAAATGTAAAATTCTAGGGAAAAAGATACAGTATTGTTCAATGTCTCAATTTGCGAGACTCGCTTGAAACAGTACGTCAAGAATTTTGCTTAAACTATGGAACAAAATGAGGGAAATCTACGCACTAAATATAATTTATTGTGTAGATTCTTGCTAAAAACTCAACTTTGTTTCTAAATTCAAGATTGTATATATCCGTCTTTTTTATTGTTGAGAAGCTTTAGTTTATAAGCTAATATGCCAAATGTTGTGCACAGTTGATTTATTTATTATTATCACCAAGAGCTGCCTGCGGAATATCGCTCCATAACACTGAAGCCAAACGGCTTATTGTACTTTCCCTGATCGTTTAGCCACGCCAGTCCAATACATTTGTAGCAGTTCTAATATTTCATAGTTAGAACGTTTTTGTAGCAATCCAGATTTCTCCTAATAGGCCTTTCATTCGCGATGCCAACATTTCACATTCACACAAGATATGTTAAACTACCTCACTTCCTCCAGACACACTAGTCTACTTCAGTACTGTGTGAAGGTCAATGTTCTTAATATGTATCTTGAGAGGTGCGTGTCCTGTTAACAAGCCATTTTATTTTTATTCCTGCCAGGTTTCAGAAGATCTGAGGTTTTGGTCTTACATGACATGTGTAAAGCGCTTACTGTGGTGATTTCCTGCTGATTTTACCAAGTACTCTATGTGTTATCGAATGCTCCAATTTCATATTGCTTCTCTAGTGGAACTAGTAAGTATTCCCAGAGTCGCCCGCGGATCAGTAAACTGTGCGATATGTAGATGCCTTCTTGGCTACTACATCTGCTATTTCGTCGCCTACAATGTCCCTATGCCCTAACCCTGCTGCTCATATCAGTGTAACTGAATTGGTTATAGCCAGTCTGCAAAGTGCATTGATGAATTCGTTCAGACGCGTTTCTAATGATGTTAAACGCCTGAAGTACCTCCCACCCACCTGATTGTCGTTTACTACAAAAATCCATTGTTTGTTGTATTGCCTTTTTAATGTTCTCCTGTGCGCAATGGTGGAGTTAGTTTCATTAGAGTTAGTGTGAGAGTAGAGTTGCTTTGATTGCAGTATCCTTAACAGCAAGCGTCGTTGACACGTTTAAAAAACTTTTTGCTATAAGATGATGGTAATAAATCTTAGATATAGTTTTATATATTTTCACCACTTGCGAAAACTAGACAAGTCGATTTATTACTAAAAAGATGTAGTTCCTACTGTTTCGTCGGGTGCTATTTCCGATTTTTGACATTCGTGGAATCAGTCTCGGATGCTGTTGTTTTGTAGTTGCGCTCTCTGAATATTTTAATCACTGACGTAAATAAGTGAAAACCTCACAATTTTTCTCTTAATAAATTTAATAAAATAACAAATATAATGCAAAAGGCAAACAGAAATTACAGTTAAAATAAAAAATGATAATGCCCAAAACAGTAAATAATTAATTGATTAAAAAGTTTGATACGAAGTAGATAAACTGATATATTGAAAATAAAATGTTTTAATATTTGAATATTATGAAAAATAATTATATACAAGAATGTGAATAATGCAAAAAAATATGTTGATGTTTCAAGCGTGTGGTTGGTCGTAACTGCAGAATGCATCTTCACCGATTACTTCGTAGTTGTAAAAACCAGCCCCTATGTTATATCCGCTTATTCAAAACAGATTCCAATCGGCGAGGGGTGTTTGTTATTCAATATCGTATACTTATTTCTCTTCTACGATGATGACAATATTTTAAAATTTATGAACAAGAGTGGGGCTAATTCTAGATAGCTTTGTGTACTTGTTTAGCTCGATGATAGCAGTGTTTCTAATAAGCTACTGTAATTAAATTGCTGATGGTAGCTATGGGGAGTAATTATTTGAGAACGAGGGCGATATCAAGAAATTGAATCACGCTAGTTTACGTTCTGCATAAAAATCTAGTTTAATCAATTAAGTACTCAAATTGGGTATAGTAATTATGACTTTGTTTCGATTAAAGACAATCGGTATATTTTCTGTCTAGTAATACATGTTCATGGACTTTAAATATCCACTAGGTCAATGATGAAATGCTTGTGTTGGCACTTCGCTTAATGCAGTATTTAATATGTAACATGTGTTGTTATTCTTAGTTTGCAAAATGATTGTTTATTATGTTATATAATGATAATTTTCTATGCCGTTTTTAAAACATTACATTCTTTTTGGATGATTTATATATTACTAGCTGATCCGGCAAACTGTGTTCCGCCTTAGAGGCAATAAATGAGCAGATTTTGGATTTTATTAAGATCAATTTTTTATTAGGATAATATATATAAATAAAAAAAAATCAAGTATTTAATGATTCTTTATTGGCCATATATGTTGTTGCATGGGTTGCACTCTTCAGTGAAGCACCTTGTGATAGACGACATTTTTCGTTTTATTATCAGGCGCAAGAACAAA
>WYDF02298700.1:0-15731 GCA_009867245.2 Adranes taylori
CACCCGTAGTATAGCACTGACTTCACATTTGACTCGAAAATCCTGAGTTTGGTGTTTGTATTCAGCTCTCTTGACTTTCACACTGGGCGCAACTGTGCAAAGGCTCCTTTCTCTTTCTTGATTCGGTTCACGACATCCTCTTCGGCGCCCTCGCTCTGCGAAACGATGCTGCCTAGATAGCAGAACTGTGTGACTGTCTTATTTGAATTACATAAAGTAAATATAATAACTACCAAGTAACATTTAATTTACAAGGCAAATCTGGAAGGAATTAAAATACAGCTGGTTGACTGACAACATGTAAAATATAGTGCGGTTCTGATTTCTTAAACTTCATAAAGGTTAATACGCCATTGAAATATTTTATTTTAAATACACAGAAAACACAAAAACTAGTAATCAACATTGAAATCAAAGTAAATTATTTGTTTGAAGCTTGATTTGAAATGGAAAATTAGTTACATTGAAATCAAATTATTTAAGGTGCTGCGGTGACTTTAACCAAAATAAATATTTACTCAGATCTGTATATCTGCCATAGCTCTCACATGAAAAATGAACTAAAATAAATATGTCCTTACGTTCTAGGTCGAAATTTTCATCGGTTTGTTCTTTTGATTCATGAAATCGTATTTTTTTAATTTAACTTTCAGACGATGCTTAGCAATTTCTAGAAAAATTCTGCCCAAGTCTGAGCCGGAGTTTGGTTTTGGTATTGTCGGTCGACTGTGTCGTCCTCTTGCTGCCGAAAACTTCGCGAAAAAGTTTATTTCATCTTACTTTTACTCATTAAAGTAAATATTATAACTACCAAGAAACATTTAATTTACAAGGCAAATCTGGAAGGAATTAATACATAAATGCTTTTCTAAATTATCTCCATCTAACATACAGAAGCATAAAATTGCTTCACGTAAAAAAACTACTTTATTTTCTTCTTGCTAATAATTCCTTCTTCATCGGGCTTCTCCGTCGAGATTTTTATTCCCTCGCGGCTGCCTACAAGATGCAAACTGTGTGCTGCAATTATTTTGCATATGTCTAATAAACCGTGTGTCCCCTTAGATTATCTATTAAAGATCTTTACCTCTGAATCCCAAGAAGAGAACATGTTTAATTTTTTTTTTGGCGTTACAATATATTTGTCGACTATAGTAGGTGGATTGGTCAGGTAGCTTTGGAATCGCAAGATATTTTTCACAATCATAAGATAAACTAAGTAAATCTTCATCCGTATCTTGGAATCTTTTGAAAAAAAATAATTGTGCCCTCAGTTTATGAACTCACTTTCTAATCATTTGGTTTGTTTTTTTTTATATTTATTTCGTTCCTTTTTTATATCCTCGCCAAAATTTTGGCATACAGTACATACATCAGTTCGGGGCGACCCAAACTCGTAAGTTGTAACGCGTGTTACTAATCATTCTAAAATGAGACGATTTTACAAACAAATTATTGTCGTGCCCCATACATTCCTCCATATTTTTTTTTAAATATTTAAATTGACTGAAGGGTACTTGCGACCTGTTCGCCTTCTACAATAATGCGATTCAAAGTAATTCAATTTATTGATAAAGTTTATCAGAAAGTGCTTAACTCCTCGTTGTGAAATTGTTTTGTTACATTATTTACTCTAAACTTGGAAATATCCAAAATATTAACGGAGCTTAGTAAACATACAGGTACGATTTCTCTTTCGCAGTTTCTGATTGTTAGCTGTGTTTTGTGCTTCTTTTGGTTGTTCCTTTTTAGCTTGATTCGGCCTGCGCCTTGTGACATTCCTACTTATTAAAAACTTTTTTATAAATTGGTTTTGATAAGCAGGACCTTTCTCCTTATAGAACAAGGAATGAAATGCAACAAAGAAATTTACCTGCATTGTGGTTACAAACAGGATACGCCGTAGACTCATATCTGAAAAAATGTACAACTAGTTTAGCCCATGCACAATATTTAATTAGAACAAGCTTAAAATAGTAATTGTTTTTGTTAAAATTAGTAAAAAACATTAAGTACATTAAAGCTTTTTTCATGTTCTTTCACAAGCTTGTACGTTTCTATTTCTTCTCGTTCTGACACCAGCAATAACTGGTGAAACTAGATGTTCTAATTCCATGTTAAGTAAACATATTATATGATTTCCATAATTTTTATTATTAAAAATTTAAATAAACAATAAAAAATTTACCACGTAATAAAACTTGCAAACTAACAACAGAAACGATTATAATATGCAATCTTTCAAACCAAAAGGCTTCTGATTGATTGAAAATTAGTTGGTGTGAAAACTGAATAATATTCTCGCGACATTGAACATAAAAAGGGCATTTGGAATTAAGCTTGCTTTTACAGATTCGCCTCATTGTAAGAACTCATTTTTTTAAATACTTTATGGCATCAGAAAAATATAAATGTTATTAAATAAAGCGAGGATTTTTTACTTCAATTGGGTTTAATTATAAATAAATAAAACTACACTTTATTATTATACACTTTAATTATTTGATTGTTGTTTGTTTAAAACGGTGAGGCAGCTTTATATAAGCAAGTGCGGTCCATGGTTTTCTATAAGCATCAACGCATACAATTAATAAATAATAAACGAAAGCCACCAGTAAGTATTAATCATCTATTGACAAACTAAACGATTTCTAATTATAATACGATAGGAAAATGTGCAAAGCGCAATAAGGAATAACTAAGGTTTTAATAACTCCCTAAAAGTGAAGTTTGATTTGTTTCGGACTAATTTATTCTACATAAAAATTATTATTAACACAATTCATTTGTTTCCCATGTTCGGAAATAAATAAATATCTATTGAGTAATTAATATTCAAATCTAAGTAACCTGTAAATTCTACTCTTTAATGGAATTAATATTGAATTTCATACCTGATTTAATTAAAATACTATCGTACTAAAAGGTGGTGTTCATATCATCTAGTCTGATAATATAGAAATAAATCTACTTACATTTTATTAACTGAAGTTACTAATTAGTCGCGCGATAAAAACACCTAATTCTTAACGCGATACATGAACGAATATTTATTACGGGAAAAGTTACTCAATTGAAAAACTATAAAAATCTGTCGCGACCGCTCTCCCCATTTTCTTATATATCTTCTGGTAAAAAAATAGGCTCAAAAGACAAAAAGACGTGGTTAAATCTTTGCTCTCGACGGCCTTTGGCAACAAATACAGTGTATCTCTTCCTAACAAGTTAACTATCTATTTTCTATCTTGGAGTTGGAAATTTTCCAACCGACCAACGAACTTACTGTTAGAATACATTTTTCAACCAGGTATTTGTGGTTTTCGAACATACCCCAGAAGACTCGAGACTGGCCCAATGTTCCATTTAACACCTGGACAATCGTAATGGATCGATGAATAGAATTCTTTTCTGTGTATTGTAAATGAATTTATTTTGATTTGAATATATTTTTGACTCTTGCTCGCGAAGCTACTAAAGGAGAGTCCTAGAGACTGATGGCGCAAACAAATATCTTAATTATTGCAGATTATAACAGCCTTCGGTAATATGAATTCTCGGGCGCCAGGTCAGTTTAACATGAGACCGCACGTTGGAACTGCTCTTGTTGTTCCACCGGTCATCAATGGCTCACTGAGGACACGAGTAGCTTCGAGTCTTGTGAGTTGTCGAGAGGTTCTTGTTCTTGTGGACACCTGAAATAAACTTACTGCTAATTACTTAAACAGCATTAACGATTTAACTAGATACGTCTATTGATGTTTTAGACAATATAAATAAAGAAAGAAATATAAATGTACAATGAAATGTCAATAAATAAATGTTAAATTAAATCAATATCGCATCATTGGCGGTTAATAAAACAAACAGTAGCGTATCTCTTACAAACAAAACAATATCTTAGCGGTGCAAATAAAACAGTACAAATGTACGGTGAAAATATAAACAAAACAATAATAATGCGGAAAGCCTATACAAACTGTCAATAATACAACGGGAACGCGGGGGTAAATCTAAATAACCTGGTACAGACGGTGGGTACGATATGAATAACTGTAAAGGTAGGAATCTTAGGAGTCTACTACAGGCGCGTATCACCATCATGCGCACTAGTGTTACTGTTGCCGAGTGTCTACAACTAACTTTGGTACGCACTGGCTAGAAGTATACACCCCAGGAAGAGGTACGGGAAAAGGTTATTATGACGCGTAACACCGTGATGGGCACTGATGTTATTATATATCACACGCCACGCAGTGAAAGGCCAAATCAATACTTCCATACACACACACACACCCAGCGGACAGAAATCACAATACATAAGCAACATATCACAGCGAGAGTAAAGCAAGCGACAATTTATCTCTCTCCGCTGCATGTAATATACGGCAAGCACCGCGCGCAATGCAAACCCGTTCGCATGCCTTCAACAATTATATGTAACAAACGCGCTCAAGTCCACCATCAATACAGGGCTCTCAAAACTTATCTGATTCAATTGACTTAACCCAGGTCCCGAAACATGTCTTGTTACACATTTTATTAAGGAATAATTAAAATGAAAGCTAATTAGATATAATCTTACCTAAGCTCGATTTATTTATTAATGTCTGACTATTTAACGTAATTTCCTCTAAGAATTTAACTCTTTCAAACCTATTCAGTAGAATCTTGTGAATTTAATGCGACCAGAAGTTTTTATCGTTTAATTTATTGATTTTAAAGTATTTGAGCGTAATGTCCTTTAAAATTTAAACTATTTAAGATTTATACAATAGAATCTTGAGAATTTAATTTGTATAACAATTTCTATCGTTACAATATCCATTGGATATTATTAGTTTTGACTTTAACCTTCAGTTTTAAATTCATTTTACTCGGAATATAGTGCGTGTTGATTGGAACCAACGCCATATCTGAATTCATAGCAAAATTTTACATAAAAAACCACGGCCAGTTCGATTTTGGATATTGCGATTTTTTATTCTAGGCGACTCACTTGTACATTTTGTTTCACAATAGAAGACATTAAAATAGAAAGCAAATATCCTGGGATTTTTCAAGCTCATCACTTTTTTTGTAATAAGTTTTCAGGGATATACAAACTTTATTATTATTTTTCATGGATATGCGAGATTCATCTTGATATTTTCGAGATTCTTCAATAATGAGATGGCTGATCCGTACATAATATTTTTTTTAGTATAACACTAGTCTAATTAGTTATCGATGCCCCCTCTACATTTTGTTTGCTAGTTCATTTTCCTTTATCTTAATTTCATTGATATTTTTTTATGAAATATAACATCCAAATCTTTTTGTATTATATACCAGAATTTTAATTTTATTTCATATCTCAGAATGTTTTTAACATCTGAAATCGTAACATAACCTATCTATACATTGTAACATACATAATTGGAATACATTTTAACTGAAATATTATATTTTAGATTATTTAAGTTTATACTTAATTTATGTATTGCATTATTAGTACAAATTACTTCAAATTTTGCCTCGATTATAACCGATCCCTCTGATTGCAATACTTGATTGTTCATTTATTGACATTAATTTACAATAACAAGGTATACTAGACCCGTATGTCAAAATAGTAAATAACGCGAGATTTTTGACAGTCAAGAAAATTTTATTATATTTATTTTTTTCTTCTTATGTTTGCGTGGAAGTATTAATTTTGTTATTATGTGTATTGCTTTGTTGAACAATCAAATAGTAATTATAATTATTCCTTTAACTTATTTTTAAGTTTTTAGATTACACATTATATTTTGTTCGAATTTTTTAATTTTTATTTTTATTATAAATCGCAACGTATTATAAACGTTGCAACGCAATACGTATTTTAAATCGCAACAGTTTTGAACCTTTGTATGAAATAAACATGTAAAATTTTTTATGTACCAACGTGTTATTGATATTTCAGTTTTTAATTGTCTAAAATTACATAATTATTTTTTTACCTTACGGTAAAGCAAAGATAAAAATTATAAAAGTTGAGCCCCTATCAAAAGTTCTCATGTTGAGATGTCCCAAACACTATTCGTCTATTTTTTAATGTAATGTTTATAAATTCTCAATTTAACCGAGTCCCCCTAAACTTTAGGAGACTTTGAGTCAATGGTTTAAACAATTACGAGTTACAGGAAGTCTCAATTTGACGACCCCCCCCCCCTCAATGTGTGACTCTCTTTAGTAAAAATGATAAATGAAGCAAAATATATAATTAGAAATTATATATATATATATATATATATAAAGGTAGCCTAATTGAGTAAATGTAAACAAGAAAAGCATTCGTGGAGTGATCGCCGTCCCATTTTTCATATACTGAAAGTCCTAGGTTTTATTATATCTTGCATAAAACAAAGGTTCTACCTTTTTATTTTGACTGTCATCTTATAACTCTTCTATTAAATTCAATTAACACAATAGTTGTTTAGGATAAATTAAATAAAATTAGCGTAATCTATAAATTGCCTACCCATGAATCCCCCGATTCCTGTACTTGTCTACGGCGCGGACAACTAAAAAGATCAGTTTGAATCCCACCCAAAATTATTATGTGAATACGCCACTGATAACAACATTTACTAAATTCCAAAAGCAACATCATAAAACGCAAAGTATTTTTAAAGTTGAATTTCTTAATAAAATGATCAGCTTGAACCCCTCCCAAAATTATTATCTGGATACGCCACTGATAACAACATTTACTAAATTCCAAAAGCACCGTCATAAAACACAAAATATTTTTTAAAGTTGAATTTCTAAATAGAATGATCAGCTTGAACCCCTCCCAAACTTTTAAAGTGGATACGCCATTGATAACAACATTTACTAAATAACAAAAGCACCATCCATAAACACAAAATATTTTTTAAAACTGAATTTCTAAATAAAATGATTATTTGAATGTCCCACCCCTCCCAAGATTATAATGTAGATCCTCCGCTGATAATATTCATTTCAGTTAGAACCATTTCCAAATTGATTTTTCAAATAACATTATGAAATTTAACGAACTCTCAACAAAACGGCCTACGTCTCGGCCCTGGTCTTTTCTACGACTTTGGTACATAGACAATTATTTTTCCTTTCATAGACAATAATTTTTTTAAACCGACCCTGGTAGTATGTAGTTAATTTTAATTTATAGAATCTGCTTACTTTTATTTTTAAACCTAGTTACTTTTTTATTGGGGTGTGACTCCAATATATAGTTTATGCGTGTCTATGTAGGAGTAAATAGGTATTATATACAATATTTTTTGTTTCTTTATGAAATATATGGTATATATGTAAGTTCTGACGTATGCTCATATATATCTATGTATGCGTTTGTTTGATAGATAAACGTTTATCAAATTTATATGTATTGTTTAGTTAATATACGTAGACCCACCGTGGGTTCCGCCGGGACCTTGCGGTCCAAAGAGCATAGCTAGCCGCGCCAGAGCTGTCCGCGTCGTAGACGCGGACATAGGCAAATATGGGACTAGGTGTGGGGGCAAAAATCAAAGTTTGTCGGGTTCGCTAGTACTTGACAACCTCCAACAAAGTTTGACAGGACCGACGAAAAATTTTTGCCGGAGAACAAACCACACATTTGCGACTAACTTACTCGGCGTCCATGCCGCTACTGAGTTGAATTTGTTTTTACTCTGGAGTTTCTTATAACGTGGTTGGTTTCTTAGACATTTAAAAGTCTGCGGTTACCCGCCGTCCGCGGCTACTCGACATTTCCATACTGTTATTTGTTTCATATTTGTTAATGAACTCATCAATGAACTCATGTTTCATATTTGTACATATTTGAATTATCTCTTACTAGCAATCTTTTGGGATCAATGTTTAAGCATTCAACACAATGTCAGTAATATGTCATTTTATCATAGAAAAGCTATCGTGAATTCAAATTAAAAAAAAAATTCTTGATGTAGAAAACTTGGGACTCTGCAGTGTATCACATGCTACACACTTACTTTCTGTTTATTTTTGTATTGCTTTTTTCTTATAGTTTTATCTTTATTCTTATATTACTTTTTAATTACTTTTTGTTTATTCTTATATCTAAGGTTCAAACTTTTGTAATTTACAAACGATATCTTAGAAATATTTAACTTTTTATTCACACGAGTGATAATTTGTTTTTTCTATTTACTAATAACGAATGTAGGTTTTATTTGAAATTATTTAAAAATGTGATGTTACATTTATTTTTTAGAGAATTTATTTATTTATTCGTTATAACTAAACCTTTATAGATTAATTCACTTTTGTAATTGAATTAATAAACGCCAAAAGATATTACTTTTGTGTTTTATTTTTATTGTAGTACATGGCTTACATACATATACATATTTAATGTATTATGTATGTATATTGATTATTTATATTATGATTATAACTTTGTGTGATATTTATCAGTTTCAAATAAACAAGTCCATCATAATAGAAGACAAGTGTAAACTAGAGATATATTATGTACAAGTAAACATATATCTAAGAAAAGCATACAATATGACGCCTTACTCCATTAAGATGTCAATTTTCATTTTTATATTTCCGTATATAAAATAAAGTAAGGTAGCCAGCCACCTTCTGTTGCAAATAGGATTTCTGCGGAATGTTGTTCTATAATTTAAATCGACCACTACGAGTATCATAAGTTACGTTAGTTTGTTATTTTATAAACAAAATGGATTTAATTGTTACTTGTGGAGCACAAAAATAATAAAGTTAATTATAAATTTGTGATGTTTAAAACATTTGGACGGGAGGGGGGGGGGTTATATAATAGAATATATTGTAATGAATGAGGAAGCAAGAATATATTTGAATCAGTTAACGGTAGGAGATATCAGTGAATCCGATCATTTTCCAGTGGAATCGCAAAGGAATTTAGGTTTTGAAGGTTTTGAAAGCAAACAGTGAGTGACGTCCCATAATAATCGCCTTCGGTAAGCGATTTTATGTATCATATACCGTTATATTGTATAATACATGTGTGTAGAATAGTTTTTCTTTCCATCCTATCCTTATTTTACAAACGATCTGCTATATACTAAAGTGAATACCACTAGAAATACAACCACGTCAGTTCTTAATGCGACGTTGCGAATACATTAAGCTATTGGTAGCTACTTGGCTTACAGTAGCGTTAGTTCTTAATGCAACGCTACGCTTCCACAGTGTATAGTACTAGCGAAACTAGTGGCATTCGCTTAGCATACAGTCACGTTAGTTCTAAATGGGACGTCACGTAGCCATAGTAATCTCCTAGAGTGCATATGGTGTGGTTCTGGTTATTCATATTGTGTGTCTAAATGTACCACTCGTTTTCACCATGTAATAGTAATTGACTATACATAATTGTCGATACATAATTGCCGATTTCACACTTTCACCGTTTCGTTATTTTATCACCGCATTTCTGTATTGCTTTATATGCATCGCTATTGCCGCTGAACGGCGTTTGTTTTTTTAATTACATCGCGCCGTTTTGCTTTGATTTTGTTTATACTGTTTAATATATAATAGCACTAGTTTGCCGCTTCGTTCATTTAACCGTTATTATTATTATTATTATTATATTGATTTAATTTGATATTCATATACTGACATGTATTTGTGAATTTTTGTATTTCTTTTTCTGTTTTGTCTAAAAGGACAATAGATGGTTTTGTTAAATCTTTAATGCTGTTTCACTCATTAGCCTTAAGTTAGTTTTCAAATACCTAGCAATAATGTGGATCTCTGTTGTACTTATCCAAGCTTGCAGTAAGCGACTGAGAGTCTGAATAACAACATCAGTTCAGACGTGACGTCTCCCGTTAAACGACCCGGCACCCGAGGACGATTTCCGAAGCCGTTTTATTCTGTAATCTTTACGATATGTAATCTATACCATTTGTGACAATTGCTAAAGCTTAGCAACGTCGGAGTCGGTGTTCCGATTAGCGTATTAACTAGTACGTCACATATTTTAGCATCCCGAGGATGGATTGCCACAACAGCTTCACATAACTTTCTCTTTTATTTATTTTTTCTTTGCTATCTAGATGTTTAACCGCACATCGGAATATTTTGTAGGATATATATCGTTCAAAATAAGGAATATATCGTTCCGCACGTCATAATAATGCGGAGGTTCTGGAAAATTTTTCTAGAAGTTTAATGCGCTAGGAGCTGGTAGTAGATGACTATGGTTGCTCGGAGCTGGAAGTCAGGAAGTGATTTTAACTGCTTAAAACGCGCTTATTTATAGACCAGGAGCCATGTTCATGTCTTACTACTCATCGCGGAAAGTGTGGAACCTGCACACACTATGTTGTGACTCGTTATGGTCCCCACACAAATTAGCGTTCACACCGGAGTTTAAATTGTAGCGTCATATATGCAAACGCGGAGAGCAGCAAAGCAGAAGAGGAACACACATCTTGTGTGTACTACCAACAGCTGTGTGCGGTATATCATGTACAATGGTTTTTGTTCCGCTTATCCCACTCTTCCATTTATTCTACGCATATAACCAACAGAATACGCGTATGCATGCGCACGCACTCAGTGCGTTACAAAGCGGTAGCTTAGCAGTTACTTTCTATTTCTTTCTAGGTCACCCGAACATATATGTTCACATATCGTAAGACCAGCAGTGCATAAAATATATTTATTTTAATTCCTAAATTATAGCTGTTTATTTCTTAACATATAAATATTTTGCAATAGCCAGTGATAAGAAACTACATGTTTATTTTCTTATTTCAGGTCTTTTTAAATACGGTTTAAATGATTCGAAATGAATGTTTTGTCTTGTGTGTAGGACACCTTTCAAAATGACGTATCGCTTAAATTATGTTTTCAGTGCGGATAAATCATGTGATTTCTATTCAGTTTATATTCATCCTCTTCAACAGACATTGTATTATATCAAACTAATATTATTTCCAGTTAAATTACTGACTTTAGAGTGATACGATTACCAATCATAATTTTATGGCGCATTTAAGGGCACCTACACACACTCTGACTCATACAGACTATGATTGTATCCGACAACATTATACATTCGCATACTGTAAACTACTATTCCTATATTAACTACTGTTTTATTGTTGTATCTAAATTTGAAAGCGGTTTGAACTCGTTTAAGAAACAAAAATTTTTAATTAAACGTTACAAAATGAATTAAGACTAAACTTGGATATATAACTTTGAAGTTAAAAGTTTAAATTTAAATCACAAACACAAAATTTAAATTTACATTTTATAAAACAATTGCTGAACATATATCAAATGTTTGTAGTAAACAAAATAATTTATGATCAACCAAAAACATATCATCCGATAAGAGTCAAATTACGTTTTTAATCGGTCTTTAGAGATGAACAGAGATGTATTAACATACGTTATTCATAATATGAATTTTAGAAAAATAAAGTACATGTAACGGTAAAAGCGCTGGAGGATATTGAAAATGAATTATAAGCCTAAATACATTAAATTTGAACTCAAGTTGGTAACCATTACATGTTTCTAATTGACGCCCACATCAGGAACAAACGTTGCGACGCTAAAAGCATTAGTGAAAAGGAAAAGACGTGATGAATAGTTTACTTATGTATGTCTCTATGAAAAGCGGAATATTTATATTATAAAAATTTCATTTTACTCTAGTATAATTTATGTTTACAACTTGATGTTTATAATAATCTTTGAGAAAGTTTCACGAAACAAATGTATGCAAGTAAAAAGTATTACTAATACTTCTAACAATAACTTGAGCATTGATAGTTAAGTTAAATATTGATATACGAGTATGGTCGCACAAAGTTCATGAAGTTCAGAGTCCACGCCAATAAGTTCATAACGCAAAGATTTTCGTTCGAGAGATTTAAATAAAAATTACAGTTGACGACCTTGCACTACAAAGTTTCTACAAATAAACCCTAGTCGATAGTAAAAACAAATAAAATTTAAATTTAAATAAAAATTTTAATTGAACCAAAGCTTTGAATTCCAAATGTTACGAAAGTGTTTAAATGAAAGTAAGTTTAAATAATTTTAAATTTAAATAATTATGTTTTCAGTTCCGAAAGGTACGAAAGTCTTGACATAAAATTAATTTAGCTCTTAGTTCCGAAAAGTACGAAAGATTAAATAAAATAATAGCTTTCAGTTCCGAAAGTCTTTAAATAAAATTAATAACTAAAAATAATAGGTAGCTTTCCGTTCCGAAAGGTACGAAAGAATAAATACAATAATAGGTTTCAGTTCCAAAAGGTGCAAAAGTCTTTAAATAAAATTAATAGCTAAAAAATAATAGCTAGCTTTCAGATCCAAAAGGTACGAAAGACGAAATAAAGTAATAGCTTTCAGTTCCGAAAAGTGCGAAAGAAAAAATAAAGTAATAGCTTTCAGTTCCGAAAAGTGCGAAAGGAAAAATAAAATAATAGCTTTCAGTTCCGAAAGGTTAAAAAAAATTAAATTTAAATAAAAATTTTAAACTTAATTAAATAAAAATTTTCAGTACCAAAATGTTCGAAAGATTTAAACAAAAATTACAGTTTACGACCTTGCACTACAAAGCTTTTACAAATAAACCCTAATCGATAGTAAAAACAAATAAAATTTAATTTTAAATAAAATTTTAAATGTACCAAAGCTTTGAGTTCAGAAAGTTACAGAAGTGTTTAAATGAAAGCAAATTTAAATAATTTTAATAAATAATTAAGCTTTCAGTTCTACTACGAAAATTTTTAAATAAAATTAATTTATCTTTCAGTTCCGAAAGGTACGAAAGTCTTTAAATAAAATTAATTTAGCTTTCAATTCCGAAAAGTACGAAAGATTAAATAAAATATTAGCTTTCAGTTATAAAAGGTGCAGTCTTTATATAAAATTAATAGCTAAAAATAATACCTAGCTTTCAGTTACGAAAGATTAAATAAAGTAATAGCTTTCAGTTCCGAAAAGTTTCAACTCCGAAAGGATAAAATGAAATAACAGCTTTCAGTTCCGATAGGTACGAAAGTGTTAAATAAAATTAAATTTAAATCAAAATTTGAAATTTAAATAAATAAAATTAGTTTAGCTTTCAGTTCCAAAAGGGTCAAAAGATGTAAACAAATACTACAATTGTACAAGATTTACGACCTTGCACAACAAAGGTTTTACAAATAAACCCTAATCGATAGTAAAAACAAATACAATTAAAATTTTAAATGAACAAAAGTTTGGAGTTACGAAAGGTACGGATGTGTTTAAATGAAAGTAAATTTAAATAAATAATTTAGCTTTCAGTTCCGAAAGGTACGAACGTCTTTAAATTAAATTAATTTTGCTTTCAGTTACGAAAGGTATGAAAGAGTAAATAAAATTAATTTAGCTTTCAGTTCTGAAAGGTACGAAAGATAAAATAAATAATATCATTCAGTTCCGAAAGATGCAAAACTCTTTAGATAAAATTAATAGCTAAAAATAAAGCTACCTTTCAGTTCCGAAAGGTAGGAAAGATGAAATAAAGTAATAGATTTCAGTTCCGAAAGGTATGAGTCTTTATTTTCGATGCGATGCACTATAAAAAAAAAGAATATTCGCGATCGATTTAAACATATTGTGTCTATTAAATAAAAAAAATCACTATTGAATTATCCCACCCAGCTATGAAAAGGGATCAAAAAAAAAGTTAATAATTCATTTAGTTTATTTGAATTAATTTATAACATTGATTTTATCGGGTCAGCATAACACATAAAATAATATTTATTTTATACAAAATATTCACAAAAAGAATAATTCGGATGCGGTAAAGTTTAACACCAATTCACAAATAAATGAAATAATTACCAAGAGATAATAAGCAAATCATTTGTTAATTAGTTTAGTTTTGAATAAAATTAGTGACAAGAATACATTCAGAATTTGATGTGTTTGACATTTACCAAGTAGTCAATAAAATATAATAATATAATTGAACTTACATTTAAGCTGCAGACATGATGAATACTGTATTACTTTTACATTTATTTTTAAATAAAAAATTTTAACAACTCGCTTAGCGGAGAAAGAAAACTGCTTTTTTACTAGGCGATCGAGAAGTTACCGTCCAATGGCTGTTCGGTAGCTGCCAAATGTTACCCACCTCATTTCTTCTGATGAAACTATCTCTATTACTTTACTCCTACATTTCTCACAGTGGCTTCTGCCACTAAAACTAAATGGCTAAGGCCATTGGACCTGCGCTATGATCGCTGCTTCTCACCCGCTTCTCGCATCGTAGCGACAAATCGTTCAGCGTTTAGTGCAACAAATAACGTTTAATGTACCTACTAAGGGTACAAGTCGTTTTATATAACTCCTTTAATAAACAGAATATTTATAACTAATAAACAATAATGCTGAACTATTAAAACATTTCATAGAATTTGTTAAAACTTACGTAAAGTGGATACAGTAGAACGGAAACAAAATTTCCGGAAACAAAATTTATGTTGTTATACTTACACAAGAGAATAAATAACTTAAGAACTTTTTCCGCGTTACAATATATTACACTGATAAGAAAAAAGAAATGGGTGAAATGGAAGCTGCCATTTCAAATGGGTCCACACGTTATCTATAAGAAATACTGTTCCATAAAATTACTTATTATAAAACTGAAACTGCATATGTGATGACTATTCGTAGTCGTCATGATCCCTATTATATCCGCCAAAGAAAAATGGAAGAACTAGAAATGTAGACAATTTGTTATTTTTATTTTGCAGTTATAAGATTGTTTTTCAATAATATTTAGTGTACAATACCATTGTCTCGTTAAGCTTTTATACATCTCCTACTGTATTAATAATAGTTTAACAAAGAGCACACATACTTCCTTCGATCGTAACAAGAACCAGAAGCGGTTTGCTCCTTTTCATCGATCAAAAATCAAAACTTCAATGATGGGATCTTAAAAGCCATTCCGTTCGTTCAATAGCTCGAATCTAATAACCGCTGATTAAGTTAAGAGGAACTTTGTGCATGCTTTTAATACGTACATCCACTAAACTAAAGTTTTAGTCCGATCCGAATAAAAGACATTATGTGAAATAAAAATTTCGTACAGTAGTATGATGTTATTGTTTAACTTGTTTCAAAATATCTAACTATACCATAGTTAATATCATATAGTTTATAGCATTAAGTATAGGTAATACTATAATACTGTAGTCTATAAATGCGAAAAGTTATTGAGTAACAACTCGATATAATATAATGTTTTGAAATTAATATAATCATTTGTATTTGTGAAAAATTTTGCCCCATTCAGGAATCGAACCCGAGTCTCCTCATTACCGGTTAGATGTTCTGGCCACTAAAATAGCGGGGCATGGATTTCAAAGAACAATTTTTTTTTGTTTTCTTAATTTTCGTTTTTGGTTAAGTGTTCTGGCCACTAAAGTGGCAGGGTATGAATTTCAAAGAATAATTTTTTTGTGTTCTTTGAAATCCATGTCCCGCAAATTTTGTGAACAGAACACCTGGCCGCCAATGGGGAGACTCGGGTTCGATTCCAAAATGGCCTAATATTTGTCGACACAAATGATTATATTCATTTCAAAATACTATATCTATACTAGAGTTAAGTGTTCATCATCATCAATCAGCCCATATTCGTCCACTGCTGGACATAAGCCTCCCTTGATTGCTTCCACATTCTCCTATTC
>WYDF02298711.1:0-15730 GCA_009867245.2 Adranes taylori
CAATAGTTTCAGTCCTTTATTGTCTTTCAAAGTACTTGCCACCATTGTCGATGCACTTTTGCACTCTCTCAAACCAATTGTTAAAGCACTAATTGCACTCTTCAATGGGTAAGCTCGAAATGGTTATTTGGAAAGCATTGACTGCATCTGTAGGTGATTGAAATCGTTGACCACGCAGTGCATTCATGTCGGGAAATGTAAAATCGTTTGGGTTTAAGTCAGGGCTGTACGGAGGATCATCAAGCAATTAGATGTTTTGTTGCTGTAAAAACTCAAATGTTTGTTGAGCAGTGTGAACACTCGCATTCTCGTGGTGAAGGATGATGTGGCGCTGTGGGTTGTTTTTTCGCAGCTTAGAAATGATTTCTGCCAAAAACGGTTATATACCAATCAGCAGTTACCGTCCTTCGATTTTGTAAAGGAATTGTAGCCACATGTCCGGATTCTGATAAAAAAGTTGCGACCAACTTTTTCGACACGCTGCGGGAACGGATGACTTTGGTTGGGTTCTCCTCAGCTTGAAACACCCAAACAGTAGACAGACGTTTATTCTCGGGTTCATAAGAATAAATACAAGACTCGTCATTACGATTATACTGTACACATTTTTGGATCGACCTCTGTTGAAACGATTCAGAGTTCTTCAGCACCAACTGAGATGAGCCGCCATTTGTTCCCCGGTCAACAGATGCGGGAACCAATGAGAAACTAATTTTTTCACGCCCAACTCATCATGTAAAATCTTTTGGATTGAGGTCTTAGAAATGTGCAAGGAATTCTCATCTCCCGGTAACTTACATGACGATTTTCATTAATCATCTCGCGCACAGCTGATTTTGGTGAACCTGGCCTAGGATCATCGTTGAGATTTGTGCGTCCACTTTTGGATTCAGAGTACCAGCGAGAAATTGTCGATTGATGTGGTGCTTCAGGACCAAAAACAGCAACCAACTCGGCAAGACATTGTTGTTGCTATAAACTTCTTCGAAAGTTGTAAAAAATTATTTCTCGGAAATGCTCTTGATTCAATTCCGTGTTTCTGAACGCCTTTTTAACTGTAAAAATTCACTGTGACTAAGCCGCTTGTTATATTTTGAGGAAATTTTCAACACGTGTCAATATAATGTTGAGATTAATTTCGGTACTATATGTTTTGTTACTTGCGCCCTCTATGTGGCTATATGCGAAATTAAAATGACATCCCTCGTATCTACCGTTTAGTATATGCATATGACTTAACCCTCTCTCTCTTACTTGTGCTAGATTGTCTTGTTGGTATTTCTTTGCTGTAACTCTGTTACATATTCTATTACAGTGTCAAAATATGAGAATTGTTGAATCATTTGTGATATTTTCAGGAACGCAATTGTTTAAACTTGAATCATTTTCTTTTTGCTCAGCATCGCAACTAGTATTTGAATGTGTTTTTGTGATATCTGAATCTTTATTAATTGTTAAAGATACGACGACATAATCTGTATGAACTGGAAAAACAATCTTTTGTAAAATGTCCCTTACGCAAACAATGAAGACATGCATTGACCTTTTTAATTACAGAAATTATTTTTGAAATAGTTAGTGTTAACATTTTATCGCAACAATAAATTGCATGCTGACCTATGCAAAAAAATACATATTAGGGATGTCCTTAAAATTTCATATGGTTTTAACAAAAGGCAATAGTTTAAATTTCAGTCCTTTATTGTTTTTCAAAGTACTTGCCATCATTGTCGATGCACTTTTGCACTCTCTCAAACCAATTGTTAAAGCACTAATTGCACTCTTCAATGGGTATGCTCGAAATGGTTATTTGGAAAGCATCGACTGCATCTGTAGGCGATTGAAATCGTTGACCACGCAGTGCATTCATGGCGGGAAATGTAAAATCGTTTGGGTTTAAGTCAGGGCTGTACGGAGGATCATCAAGCTATATGCAAAAAATACATGAATTATCTGATGTTCAGACAAACGAAGATGAATGTCCTAATTTGTTTGAATGCGTACTTGATTTGAATGACGATTTTTGATTGTTTGATGACTTGTCAAATGACTTCGTCATACTAATATTTTCTACACTGCTACTTAGTTGTAGTGCTTCTAATCATTCGCATATTTTATGCGTAGGATTCCCATTCGCGAAGAGTGACTGAATCTAATCTTGATGATACAAGAAATATAATTAACAAATCCCACTGGTCAGTTGGTAATTTTAATGCCTTTACTGAGTGCAAATGTTTCCATACATCGTCTAAAAGATTGCGTAACGTATTGTGCGATTCTTTAATAATCATTGGAATTAAAAAGAATGTCTTAAGATTATTATTAACAATTAACTTTTTATTCTAATTTGGTTGTTGAAGCATTGGCCTTGCAATTAAATAATTACAATCAGTAATTTCTAGTGATTGTATTAATGAAGCTGTTTCATTATTTAATCTCGATCTTAAGTACTGACATTTCTGAATGCTAGTGAGATTTGAATTGCTGTGAATAACTGAATTGAATGTTTCATTTCAAAGTACTCCGTACACTTATCATAGGCCTCGGCAAAGACTGGTAAATGTAACATTCAGTTGGCAATTTAACATTCTGTCTATTTGTATTTGAATTACCATCAGGCTGTGACGTATGATTAGTAGACAAATTTGTTTTATCTTTTGAATTTCGATTTCGGTTGTTGCACAAGTAGAGTAATAAGTCGCTTCGAAACTATCCCGTTCAGGTTCATCAATTGAACCATGAGATATTTCTACTTCACCTTGTTTCAACAAAGTACTTAAAAGTTCTTGAAATTTAGTAAACCTATTTGAAAAAAATTCTATTAAAACATCTTTATTTTGTAAATTTAAAAGATATGGTTGCATATAATTTTGGAATCTAGTTATTGCTTTTATTTGTGATATTTTTGATTTTAATTTTGTAATATTCATAGTCAAACTGAATTTAAATTTACTGTAATTTGATATTTTTACTTTTTATTCCAAGTGAACGATTAAACAAAAATATAGACATTGAAACTGTCTAAATCTCAATTTATGTTAGAATAACGAAAGGCAACGAATACAATCAAACGCACTTACTTGATTTGTCACGCAATATTTGACTGTAGATTTTTTATATGACCATATGTAACTTCTTGCATGTGTGATGTGTGTTAGACCTTAGACTGGTGCCGATCAATGTCGCAAATATTTCCAATAGAATGTGGTAGTTCTATATGCTTCTTCGTTGTGTTCGAATAATAATAATTCAATTAATTGATTTATTTATTCTTATTTTTAATATCTAATGTCGAAGGACCATCAAATGTTTAAGTTGTTCGGTAATGAGCGTCAGGAATTTGTCTTTTTATTTTATGTAATAATGAGCAACTTAATACAATTAAATATAAAAACAATGAATTGAGTGTAAGAAAGAAGTATTATTTTTTTGCTTTTTGACTACTGTACAAGCATTTTCTGACTGTCGTCGACCACCGGGGATGTTTCCGGCGTTCTTCTCGAATCTTCTGTTTTTATTAAATCCCTCGTCAACTTTACTTCAAATATTTTCTAATAAAACAATTTTTATTATCTCGGACAAATATAGTTTTAAATGTCACTTTTTTATCTCATTAAGTGGTTTCACTTTTATTTCTATCTCATTTTTATGTAATGGACTCATTAATTATATTTACTACACCTTCCTAATGTTATTAAAAATCTTTCTGTTTGTTTTCAGTTGCATTCATTTTTAATTGGATCGGTTTCTTATTGTTGATGTGCTTCTGTCACACTATAGCCTCTAGATATGGTGCATTGTCGGGTTTTGGTCTGTCATTAGCCAAATGGACAATTATTGTTAAACATTCAACAGAACTGGCATCCAGAGATAATAGTTGGTTATGGTGGCTAATAATGTCCTTTGGTAAGTTTATTTCAATGATCTTTCATTCTTGATCATTTAAAAATTGCAATTTTGTGTCTTAATAATAAGTGTTTTAATGTTTTATTTCTACTTTATAATTTTTTAGGATACTAAAAGTAACTAAATTTGATAGTTTCCAACATTTTATGTTCTTCTTTTTAAATGTAGGTTTGATAATTTTCATGAGAGCGATCCATCAGTATATAAACATCAAACGTGGATGGCGTATGCTTACAGCGAGTCATCAAGAACGTTTATTATTATTTTACTAACATCTAAATACTAAATAAACAATTAGAAAAATAGGGATATTTACACAACCGTGTTTATTAGTATTTCTTGGAATTTATAGACTCAACATTTTTATTTTTAAGTTTTAAGAAATGACTATATTCAACTCAACTTTTTAGATCTGTTTGTATGATAATTGTAAAATAAGACATAAAAGAGTCTTGTAACCTTTTAAGAACATAATTTTTACAACATCGGTGACTGGTTATACAGGTTAGCAGAGTTTATTGTGAAAATAGAAAGAAACATCTTAATATTTTACCACAGTACTTTCAAGATAAGATTCTATGGATGTAATTTTGAATAATCGAAGTTTCTGTAGGTTCTAAGAATAAATAAATAAATAAGTTTTAAATAAATAAATAATAACATTATTCTGCAGTATACTTTGATATTGTCACTGAAGGAAGAATGATGTATTTATTTGTTTTGTGGCTCAACCATATAACTATTGGACGTTTTTTGTCCCAAATTTAAACTCGCAACTTATTGTTGTATTTAATCAAATTTGGGATCTAATTGAAAAATATTTTTTATAAAATCGATTAAACTAGCTTAGGCAAGGCTGAAAATTAGGAATTCCCGCTTGTACTCAGAAGTGGGTTGTTGTACCCTATTAATATCCCGAATATCCTAATGCACATAAGTAGATAATACCATCATTTATTTGTAAAACAAAAGACAAAATTTTGAAATTATAAATGACATGGAGTAAGGCAATCAATATGTTAAATGTAAAATGACGAGTACGCGCCCCTGTGTACGCGCCTGACGGCAGGATATCTGAATTCTTTTTTTGTGACATTTCATTTTTCTTTGGGCTTTACAATTTCCGTTTCTGATGTTTACTGAATATTATCGTCAAAATTTTTGAAACCATCCATCTAGCTGCAAGTAACTTATTAATCATATCGCTATTTAATTCGGAATTTCTATTTTCAAATGTACCTGAACATTTATGTATATCTTTTCTATTTTGTATACGAGTTCCATTTGATGCGCGTAGAATATTTTCAAAATTTTACGGTCTGTGAAAATTGTCTAAATTTTCAAAAGAAGCGATTGCACTAAAAACTAATATGAACTTATTTTAAATAATGTATCGGAATTATACTTACATAATTGTAAGACATAAGAGTTTATTAGTCTTAATTTTTAATAATGTCGACTTTATAAGATCAAAATATGTACCATGACATACCAGGATGATGATCATTTATATGAAATCAGGGAGATGCAACATATAAACACAAATACCTCCCGCAATCAGAAATGATTTGTTTTGACTTACCCATAGGATTATAAAGGGAGTGATTTATGAACAAATGTTTTAAAATGTATTACAGCAATAAGTAGTATTTGCTTTTTAGTTTAATTGCTTCGTATTAAAATTTCTTAATTTAATTAATTTTGAAAAATGCTTTTGTGATTTTACAACCCAAACTTCACACCCTTTGTCTTAATAATTATTAGAAAGCTTTATTAAAAATACCCTCACATGGAAACTAAGTGACAATATTATTGGAATAAACTGTGATTTGTGTATAAATTTTTTTATTCCATATAATTTTCTACACAAATTTCAAATCTACATCAACATTCTCAGGATTTTCTAAAAAAAAAAAAAAATCTTTAGTGTAAATATTTCTAATCTAATATATTAACACTAAGTAAGTACTGTAACAATAATCTGATATTTAAATGTCAAAATAAGCAAAAAAGATGAATTTTCAAAGTAACAGATATATTTTTAAGTAACTGGAAGATATACAAGATGGTTCATTAGAAATTATAAGTCTTTGGACACTATATTTTAGTTACAGATAATTATTGTGTACGTATTAATGTAAATGTTATATATATATATTTATATTTTTATTTAAATATTAGAAAATTAGTACATTTCTATAAGCGCTACTCTGTTTCACAAAAATGTTAAAGTCAATAGTGTCATAGTGATATCGACCGTACACATTTAATCACATTGCTAACGTTGAATAAACTTTTTAAATATAAGTGAACTTTAAACCTTATTTGCAGCTTTAATAAACTAACGTACGACTAGCGCTCGTTTCGGAGTTTGGCTCCTTGTCAGGCACGTGTTTGTTTAATCTTGTATTAACCTGACATTATGTACTATACCCCAAAATGATGTATTTTACCATTGTAGCGTTAGTCAATTCAAAGAACATTGTGATGTGTTCAATCACAATGCTCTTCCAAATGACTAACGACACAATGGTAAAAATATAGTATTTTTGAGTAGTGCCTGTAACATGTCAGGTCGACATATAAAGATTAAACACGCACGTGCCTGACGAAGAGTGAAACTCCGCAACGAGCGCTCGTCGTACGTTAGTTTATTAAAGCTGCAAAAATGTATATTGAAAAGTTTATTCAAAGTGATCAAATATGTACGAAGCGATATCAATATAACAACTATTATTTTAAGAAGTACACGACATCGATGGATAACTAATTATTTAATGATAAAGTTGTTAAGGACTCTTCAAGGTCTAAAATTTATTTCGAGGTCTGAATTTCTTGAGCATATCGTTTATAGGTAACAATTTAAATACTTCTACTTCTTTATGAATCAAACAAGAGCTGAACTCCGAAAACTTTACTCTTCCTTAAAAGTTTTATTTAAGAGGAAATGTTTTAAGTTATAAATAATTCGTTTCGGACGCCAAACCGACAAAATTTCTTCACATGATACACTTAATATTTTTGAAACTTATTTCAATTTAATTTAAAGAATGTTAAGTGATTTAATGAATTTAATTGTACATTTTTATTACTACAAATAATTTCTATACAAATTCTTACCTACTCCATGTTTAATCACTCATTATATAATTGTATTTATTCATTATGGAAAATTGTATTATAATATTGATTATGTTATTACAAAACTATTTTATGTGATTGTCTGAAAAACATTATTTATGTTTTATTTAATAATGATTTTAATATATAATTTCATTTGATAAGATAGTTTGAGAACAATCGACACTTGTTTGACTATTTTTATATTTAAAATCATTGACTCGAGTTTTTAAATTGTGTTTATTTAAAAATAAGACTGAATTTGGTTATTAAAAACAAAAATCCAATATATGTTTAAAAATTGTTTTGTTATAAATTAACTTTAATTATAAATTCAGTTTATGTAAATTTTTGACTTTTCTAAAATTTATATTCTCAAATATAATTCGCTGTTGTCCTAATGTATTTTGTGCAATATTTTCTATACATTCGTTAGTCAATTTGTTTTTGGGGTTTATATGACGCCAAAAATTCCCATAGAAAAAGATGTGCAAAAGATTCTAAGAATATAAATAATTATTTATTGCTACAAAAGAATTTATATCTTTGATTTTATTTGCATTGATGTATATTTTTGTTAAATACTATTAAAGAAACACTTGAAAAAAAGGATCGCGTTTTTGTTAATGAAATAACAGCTTTTTTAAATCTGTGGATACCCTCCTTCTATTTCATTATTTTTAAAAGTATTTATCGAATAACATGACTGGAAAGAAATTTCATTCTAGGAGACTTTTGTCTTTACCATCGTCTTCTGCCTTGGCGTTTGTGTGGGTTTTGTTAGTTGGTGAAATTGATTCTCGAAGACACGCAGCGTGGTTATCGGGTTCTTTATCAGATTACCGAAAAAATACATTTTTAAGGGATACATTTTTACGCAAACTCCAAGGCTCTTAAGGTTTTGTATGTCCACAGTGTTTTCTTCACTTGAAGTTTCTAACTGCTACAGGTGAGTTTGTTTCTCCATTCGAATTGGGGAAATTTGAATTAAATTTATTTGAAGCGTTCTGTGTTGGCGTTAAATATGACATTCACAGATTGTTAATTTGTGGACTTATTTATTGGTGGTTATAGTTTTGAAAACGCAGTCCATGAATTTCCTCTACTCGTACTCCGAAAAGGATCTCTGACATCCATTTGAAAGCTTGTTGCGGTATTCTGGACCATTGTCCGGCGGATCCAGTTTTTGAAGAATAAAGTATTCAGAATTCTGTAAGAAATTCTGACGTACGCCATGCCAAATCACAATTTTGGGAAGCAGCCTCAAAGCTGCAGTTTTATCTCCTTATACCGCTATGCTACTGAAGTTTTACAGACGAATGACTTCGATTTCTTCCTGCACATGGCAGCCACTACAGAGATTCTGATTTTTGAAGTAGACATTCTTTTAGAGGGCCATGTGCGCGAGCAACACTTATTGGCAAACACTTTTTGGTAAAAACATTTAATGATATGAATCTTCTTAATGCGAAAAATTAAATAATCATATGATGACCAACCATACTCGTTTAGGGAGTTTTATATTCCGTTTCCATGAACCGTATTCCTGTATTGCAAAAATACTCCTTTGCATTCTATTGAACAAGTTTCTATTTCTACCCCCTTCATCGCTCGTAATTTTTTTTAATTGAAAGGTATAAAAAATCTTAAATGAAACTTCCGAAAGAAATCTGAATGAATAACTTCCGGTTGTTCTCCATTTGGGTATGCAGTCATAACTAAGGTGACCAGATTTGGTGAAGCGGGACACTTCGTCGGGTTACAGACATTTGTTTGCTATGTTTCACAGGCCCCACATCATTTTTGGTGAGAAAAAAAACAGGCAGTGAAGTAGAAAATCTAGCTCCCTATTTCTTTTTTTCTGTGGATGATGACCTTTTTTTGTCATCCATTCCCATATTTGTATTCGCATTCCCCAGTACCTTCCAATAATACTGTTTTTTCAGACCGCACATGCAGATTCGGTGGGCTTATTTATTCTTTCGCATATGTCTCATTTACGTGTTTTTAAATTATATTTAGCATGTCGGCGCGCATTCTTTCGAAAAATCGGGACAAATGCTATACATTCGGGACCAGAAAACTAGTTACAAAACGGGACAGGGACTGAAAATTCGTATGGACGTCTGGTTACCTTAGTCATAACGTTCGAAGTCTACCACTGGCCATATCCAATGAAATTCTACATGTACTCCTTTTGTATAGAAACTAATTGTGACCTTAATCAGAATCTTCGAATTTTTGTATAGAAACTAATTGGTCACCTTAATATTCAGAATCTTAGAATATGGTGCAATATGAAACACTATCTTATTTATGGCCATAAAATTGCGGGGCATGCTTCAGTTTAACAGCTATAGATAAGGGGTTTGTTCTTTCCATTAAATTTGAACTTTATTTTGTCTATTTAGCATTACTGTACAAGTACAATTAGTTCTTGTAACTTAAATATAAACAGTTTTATATTTAAGTTACAACCTTTTCCACCTCAATTTTTTATTTCTTCTTTAGTTCCCGCAAACATGAGTTGTTTGTTTCGTTTCGCATCTATAATTGGAGGAAAACCTCAATTTTGAACTTTCTCAAATAAGAGATCTGTCTCCTCATAGATTTCGACTCTTAGAAAATAGTTCATTTGGTCTATAGAATTGTCTATGTTTATAGACACCTTTTTTTAAGTGAGAGAATTGCGATTGGTTCTTTAGTTATTTTAATTTAGCCTTTTTTAGCATTTAATTAGCATACAATTGCTGGGGCTGCAGGATCCTGATTGGACAGTGGAATTAGATCATACATGACATATTTGCACATTATTATTATGTGTATGAGTATTGTTATTAATATATATTATATTATTTCTGACTTGTGCAACTTGTGATTAGCACCAATAAATGATTTAATTTATTTATATTCATTTCCTCTATTAGATTTAACCAGTGATTCTATCAGTTTGATATTGCACCTAAACGAGATCTTCCAAACGTCAATTTTTTGGCAGGGAGCGTGTATTTTCATTTAAAAAAATTTGAAATTCCAAATATTTACAACAGTTAACCCTGTCCAATAACCCTTGAAACTTTTATTGATACTGTACAAATCAGAGGGTGAAATCAGTTCTATTGTTAAATCTATTCTACCATATATTTATTGCTTAAAAAATATATATAGTAGCATATATTTGGTAAAACAATTTAAACCTTTTTAAACTCATATTCCAGTTCGTAAATGCCCACAGACTGATTGGCTTTATCATCGTAATCGGCCCATTCTTTTTCACTTAAATCTATATCATTAAACGTTTTGTTACTCTCTTCAACTGTAGCAATCCAGCCCTCTTTAGGAGCGAATTCGACTGGTTCAATTCCACGGCAGTCAAAGCTAACCAATGTTTTAAATATATTAACGTCATTGGATGTGTATTTACCTACAAGTGGTATCCCAAAAAAATGATCACATCAAAAAGGAAAATGTGCTGCAAATTAGTCTAAGCAGCAAAATAATTCTGATCGTGATGTTTCGTGGATTTACATACCGTTAGACCCTTCTATAATATCTAAAGAATTTTCACGACCACACAATTTACATTTAGCTAAGTAATGTACTTCTGTTTTACCCATTTTGGTAGGATAGGTTTGCGATTCTATAACATCGTGCCATTTTCCCGATATTTCGCCGCAATTTAAACATTTTATTTTTAGTAAAAAATTGTAATCTGGATTTGTATATAATTCATCAATATTTTCTAAGGTAGCTTTGATTTGTAGCGCTATTTTTACCATTTTTTATAATTTTAAAACAGGTTTTTATTTTTATTAAATTTGAGGTTACACTCATAGATTACGTTAATTTACATTGCAATAGTATTATATTATTAAAATTGTGTTGCTTCATATTCAGCGCTATCTACTAAAATGTGAACTTACTATCTATGAATGAAATGCTACAAATATTGAACTATATTATACGTAAGTGGAAGGGAAAGCAAATAACCTGTAAAGCCGACTGGTGGTATACCCATCTCACTCTTACCAATATGATTAGAGATGTTTGTCATTTAATAAATTATATTTTTATTCATGAAAACATTAGAGCTCAATTAGCTGTAGCAAATAACCTGTAAAGCCGATTGGTGGTATACCCATCTCACTCTTAGATCTGAGATGTTGTTTGTCATTTAATAAATTATATTTTTATTCATGAAAACCTTAGAGCTTAATTAGCTGTAAATTACAATACCTAAACAAACTAAATGCAAACATATAATACTTAACATGTGAAACTGAATATTATTCCTTGTGTCACATAAATTTTGATAATTATATTCCACACAATACTCCACCATGTTTTTATATTTATCTTATTTACTAAATAGACAAAGCACAAAATTTTGAACCTCAAATATTTAACACAAATCTTTTAAAACAATATTTTAAACACCACAGTTGTTTTTTAATTTGTTTATATACAAAAATGACTGCGATAGTCATTCTTGTACCACCACGTCATGTTTTCTCTGTCACTCAATTTTGTCTTCAAAGCCTACACATCTGCTATACGTTTAGAATCCCTTCTAGTTACATAGTATAGAGTTCAATGACTACGAACGATCTGTTTTAGGTCGAAGTGGCTGGGTCGAAGGATGATCATGCAATAATAATAATCTATGAATGAATGTTGAAAGGGTTGTCTATTAAAATCAATTTATCCCACAAACTAGTCCTAATTTACCTACAACGTAAAACAACATTGTTGCATATGATATCGAATCGAGAATTTTGCGTTCTCAAATATAAATTTTGTGTCCTCAATATATAAATTTTTTAAACTAAATTTATGCATTCATATAATAGTCCCTAATAATCATGCTGATGTAGATTACGACATGGGGCATAGACGAGTAAAAATATTTATGTGAAATTCACTACATAATCAATGATGTTAGTGTTTTTCCAATTGATATCATATTGCAGCTACATACATAAAGTCGGTTTTATAAAAACTGCACTACTTGATGAGATTATGTAAAATAATAATATTAATCGTACTGTCCATATACTATTGAGTTGTGGTTACAGCAATATCAAGATTGTAATTTTCTTTGTTATGGTCTTTAATATTTAGATTAGGTATGTATACAGTAACTTCTCAACTTGATATTGGACATCTAAGGCTGTCCGCTTTTGATGTTGATTAGAAATAGCCAACTTATCGAAATATCAGACAGGCACATATTTGAATAATTATATACATTATAAAATACTCTAGGTACCTAAAATTATCAATATATTTTTTATCCAAAACGGAATGATTGTGCAAGACAAGTGAACAAAAGGGTAATTTAGTAAGTTACACTTTTGCATCTCGTAATTAGAGGGCAGTCTAATTATTATGGACCACTGTTAGATGGACGTGGGATTAATTAAAATGCACACTAGTAAATCTAAACAGATAATCTCTTTAATAACATCAACATATAATAGTTCAGTTTTTGTATGAATTTAGTAAAAATAACCATTCTACGTGACTCTATTTAAAACATAAAAAGTGAATATAGTACTTCATAGTGCATTCTCTTTGGTGCTTAATTCATTATAGCAAATACATATTCAAATGGTCATTTACTCGATCTTGCTGATGATGCATTATGTTTGATACATATATTATGTTTCAAACGAATCTCGCTTCGACAGCATGCTATAACTTATATTTTGATTAATTGGCTTAGTCTCGCATGCATGATACTTATGCATTAATCGTTTTTAATTTTGACATAGATTGCCAATTTGTTTGAATAAGCAATTCTACTATTAAAATATTATTTGATAAAATTTAAATCTTTTTGAATTAGATGAAATCTTAAAAATTGTTAATTAAATTAGATTTCATCTTATGCGTCCGTGCTTGGCCCTGCTGAATAGAGAGGTTAGCTTTATTAACTTGGCCAGGATAAGCGCATAGATGCAACTTGTACAGGCTTAATTTAGTCTTAGACATTTAATAGTTTTTTGCGAGATATTAGGGAGCATCCAGATTATCTAAATAACTCATTGCTTACTATTTTTTATTATTTAAAATATTTCATACAACTTTAAGCGAACGTATTGTGGAATATGAGGGTATCATCCCCATAGTACTTCCTTTGTTTATTGTTTTACGTTGTATGTTACTTTAAATAAATAATTTATATAAAAATTACAAGTTCAAAAATATTCAATATTTTTCCCTGTTCATCGCTTGAACAATAAGACTTTACAGTTTTAATTTGCATACTAAGAGCAACATAATTGAACAAAAATATCTAATTTTAGTTTGCGGCCATAAATCCCAATTGTTTTATACTATATTTTAGCAGTTGGAACAAAAATAATTTATGGTTTTTTAGTTTTCAAAATGGTTATTTGTTTATATTATTTATCAACGATGGTGGTCAATTATGTGCAGAAAGTATTAAAATAGTAATGATTTGTTTCATTTATTTTTATAGGGCACAAAATTCGAATGAATATCAGTAAATTGTTTGATAATAATTAAAGTCTATAACCATTCATCGATAACGTACGTAAATAATATAAATATTTATGCATGGTATGCTTGTAAAAGTGAGATTACTTGTAACCGTTACTTGAAAATAACAGTCATCGGTATACTGGTTACATAAAATAACCTTTTATTACATTACTTAAAAAAAGTACACAGGTTGTAGTAGTAATGTTATTCTCAGCAATTAGGAATAAATAGTGTAAAAGATTCTCAATGAAACTGTTTTTATTGCATCACCATTTATAAAACCAAATATTTACAAATTTATTATTTGTTTTAAATGACAATATAAATTTTTAAATATAATTTGTAAGCTGAGTTGAAAGATACAAATGAATAATCAATTATTAATTTCATTGTGTGGGACGAAAAACTGAATGTAGTATTGAAGTAACATTACAATAACCTCTAAATTAATATATGTTTAGTTTCGTCTATTTAATATAATTAATGATACTATTTAAGATGTTTAACCTTTAAGCGGTATTTACATATACGAGTGAATAACTCTCATACGATTTCTTATGTCTAAACGTGAGCTTGTAGGTCATATACGAGTTAGTACCAAAGTCAGGATCCGATTTGCATTACGAGTTAATTAGTTTTTTTATAGTTCTAAAATAAAATGGATAAAGTGGAAAATAAATTATCGGGAGAAGACCTCGTTCAATATTTTGAACTTTGTTATAACATTACTTGTTTATGGGATAATCGATTATGAAAGAATATAGAGATCTTAATGCTGGGAGTAAAGCATATCGTTCATAATTGGAATATACCAATGCAAGTTGTAAAGAAAAAGATAAATAATTTACGTTCGGCATATAACCAAGAGAAGTTTTTAACCCAAATTCTCCGTTTTCTATTAACGACATTTTCATGTTTTAGTTTTGCCTTCATTATAAACAGTAAAATTCCTGCCATAACAGCACGCTTTTTTTTATTAGGCGCTATTGTTAGTACTGTTTAATCGTATACGACTCGGATTACAATGTAAATGAAATTCGTATGCCTATTAAAAGCACGCGTGTTATTCGTAAATGTAAATGCCGCTTTACAAATAGGCATCAAAGACTTGAAAAAGAATTATAAGGTAAGAAACAATTCTCATACTCAACAATAGGCTTAAATTTATTCCATTTTTATACCGTATAAGATGCGCAAGCAACAACAAAATTCGTTCTTATAAATTATCATTTCTTATAAGGTTATAACTATAAGAAAAACTCTTTGCGCAAACTCAATAATTCTAGATTATTAAGAAAATAATAAAATCTATGATCTTTACAGTTAAAGTCCAGAAACCGCGCTTATATTTAACTTGTTCATTAGTAATAAAATCACTTAAAAGTATTTTTTTCTAATTTATCTTTGCAAAAAGGATTATAATTTTCTGGCAATCCAACCAAATTTAAACTTTTCACCCATAAAACGTATGCGTAGTCTGGATTTAATGCCACTGCAGTGATAAACCATTTCTCTTCCCGACAATTTGCATAATATATACCTAAAAAATTAAAAAAATATTCACACAGAATATTTCCCCTGAATTTAGCATCTTTACATCGATCTTTTAATTTTTTTAAATTTTATTTCAATATAAGTATTTGAAGTTTTAAAACAATAAGATATACAGGGTGTATTTGAACGACGGAAACATATTGTGAGAGCGTTTTCTAAAGCTAAATAAAACTTTTCCTTTAAAAAATATCTTTTTTCCAGACCCTCATAGTTAGCCTAAAATAATTAGGATCCTTACAGTGATTGTAATAATACCTTGTAAAATACATAATTTCTATAATTTCAGCAAATTGGAATAATCGGATGAGTTTTTTATTAGAAGACTCGTTAAATTAATAAATCGTATGTTGTGTTTTTACAAACCGGATTCATTTTCAACATTTTCATCACATGCACAATGAATAATGGTCTGCGAGCCAATATCGGGTGTAATTAACAATAATCCAATGGTGTGGTCGGAAATCCACGACCATCCTCTGAACATGATATCATCCCCATGTCGTGTAAGTTCAGTTTTAACTATGCCAGGATGAACGGCATATGTAGTCACATTTAGTATACCATTTGCTAAAATTAAATTATAAAGTCTTAGTTATTACACGAATATATTCACAGCCAGTATAATCACAATGCACATATATAA
>WYDF02298722.1:0-15729 GCA_009867245.2 Adranes taylori
GAATTGCTTGATAAGATTATTTTGTGTTTTGTATGCGATTTTTATATTGTACGGTTTAAATAACATGGCTATTTTATATGTGTCCTTATCCGTGTAGGTTATTGTTGTATATTTATTGTTTCCTGGTTATTTTGTGTTTCTTCTTAAAAAAGTTTTTTATCACCCGATATGTCAGTTTTTTAGGAAGAATTAATAAACATCTGTCGACATGGATGAGAAAACAATATATAATACGATAATATCACCTCATTTTCATTTTCCGAGTACGATTTTACACCTTGCAAATCAAACAGAACCAAGTAGAATGCAATTACTACAAAATAAGGAAATGCGTTTTGAACAAGATTGAGCTTACATGCTATTACTTCTTGCTTGGCTCGATGATGGCAAAAATTTAAGCTGCCGTACTGAATGCTTCATATACTTAGCCATTGTGAATTGCTTTAGTCTAGAAATCGCGGGCGTTAATAAAAGAAATTACCTGCAATGACTTTCTAATTTAAAGTATCGAGTTATTTATAAAATGTCAATCTATATATATATGAAACTAGTTTTCCAATTATAAACAAATCAATCAATAATTTTGTGCACCTATTAACATTTAAACATTGGACTTTGTCGAACAATTGGCTAAGGTGATGTAATTTAGTATGAACCAGTTTAATCAAATTAAATAATGTAATGCAATGTGATATTTGTTTTGATAATAATACATATACACAATTTATTTAATATGCGTGCACTCTGATTACATCACAAGCAAGATTATAATAGTTTTGCCTGCGTTAGAATTATTTCTTAAATGTTTAAAGAGATCATCTATATTTCACTAGGGATTTTTAAATAATTATGCAAACAATCTATCTGTATAACTAGATCCTACATCTTAAGATATCTGAAAATTATATTACACTAAATTAAAATATAATTATTCAAAAAATGCTCCTTGAACATTGGTGATCCGTGGTGACAAGAAATCCTCCATCCATTACACACACCTATGTTGATCCATGCGCCGGTTAGGACTGATCTATGAGTCTTGACGTGGTGCCAAATTGACTTTTTGGATTCACTTCTTCTTCCCTGGTTTTTATCAGCGGCAGGTCTTCACCTTTCACTTCTTGGGATTCTTCCTAGCTGCTGTCAGCTTGATGGAGATAACTGTTACTTCACTGAATTTCGAAGTTGTTGATGACGAGAATGTTGACCAGCATTGCTGTAGGTGAATGGTATGTACTTGTTTGTATCTGGCATCCACCTTTTATTTCTATGATTCCGGTGTCGTGAATCATTACTTATTCTATTTCTCTGCTACAGATGACTGACACGATTTTGGGTTGGTTGGTGCTGAAGATCAAATGATTCATTGTCATCATCTTCTTCTTCTAGACCGTTGATGCAAGGTTATATGGTTTCCTTCGACATCGCGTCTGCTGCGGAATTCTATAAATAGCGTCAATGAAGGAATTCTAATTTCTGCCTATTCTCGAGATTGCTCTAGGTTGCATAGGTATTTAGTCGCTGCGATGATGCAATATTCGTGCTGTTGTGCGTGCGTTAGCTGAATAGACATCGTATTGTGTTGGAGGCTGCAGGTTTGGTGAATTTACAGTCTTCGAAGATGAACCTGTTCAATGCAGGATGTAGTAAACATTTGAAGAGACACATTATTATGAAACAAGTAATAAGACAACGTGTATCCTGCACCACAATAGTAGCATATTATTTATAATTATAAACATGATTGATTTTGCCTTTTTGTAGTTTACTTTTTATATTTTTCTCAAGAATGTTTATAGTTCGCACACTGTAATAAACTCTTGTAATTTTTTGAATGTAGCTTATTGCTAAATAAAGTACGTTTTTCATTTATATTTTACAAGCAAATAAAATTTCTGATCATTTCAAACAATTAGTACATTTAAAAGTTTTATTTAAAAAAATGGCCTAATATTTTTTATTAATGATAAACATGAACGTTTACAATCACATCGTGATCATGATCAGAGGGATAATTAACTACAATTAAATTACATACTGTAAATATGATTGAAATGTTATCAAAATTATTGAAAAGAAATAAAATTATATATTTCGCAAAAATAAAATGGTAAAAGAAAAATATGAAATAAATCTATATATACAACATACAAAAAAATGATTAAGCACAACAAATGTAAATAAATATATATGTTAAAAATGATTAATAAAACACTGAATCAATAAATGATATCATAATTGCATTTTTAGAATTCTAGTGCCTCATATTGGTATTCCCGGTGTGGCGTTTCTCCAAAAATCTGGCGGATCAATCAGCTGGTCGGTGCCGACTGGAGTGCCGGTTGATGTAGCAGCGACGGCGGTTGTAGGTGCAGTAAGGATGGTGGCGGCAGTAGCAGTGTTCTTGGTGCGAGTGGGGTTGTCTTCTGCCCGTCTTTGTTTCGTCATTCAGAAATATTAGCTGCATTTCAAGCGAGTCGAACCACTGCGTAGTGCAGTTCAAGCATTTAATTTTGCGATCGCAGTTCAAACGGGCCGAAATTCTCCGGTGTGCAGTACAAGCGATTATAAATGGTTTCGAACTCAGAATTTCTGCACTTCAATCGGACCGATTAGTACCGGCCTGCAGTGCAAGCATCAAAACTTTTTTTTTGTTTACTTTCCTTTTCCTTTACTTTCAGCCGGTTTGGGCCATGAGTATGTTGCTTTCACGAGCAACAAAACAGTTGCTCGTACAGTCTAAGTTAACCTAAACGTTGCATTGTCTCCTTGCACTCGGAATCTTCTGTTCTTTTAGGAAGGATTTTATTATTTCCTTTGGGAAGTTCAGTTTCCACATGTTGTGCACCAGGCCGTTGTGCCAAACTTTGTCGTAGACCTTTTCTATGTCGAGGAATACGCCTACGGATTCTAATAGTTTGGATTTTGCTTTTGAAGTTTCCCTCATGGAGCACTAGCGTTTGCTGCGTTGTTGGTAGTTTGAATTTTGCTGACAGTTTTTAATTGTTTTTGAAGATGAAGGTTCTGCATGCTTCTTATTTGTGAATTGAAGTTATACGTGATGTGCAATGTACTCAGCTTTTTTCTGCTTCGTTGAAGATTAATTTCCCTTGCTCGTTTTTTATGGGGCGGTTTTGATTGCTTGTCTTTTTAAATTTTCTTAGCAGATGCAGGAATTTATTAATAGCAGACAAAGCCAATGAGGACGGCTTCGTCTCTAGATCTGTCTTCTTTCAATTCAGCATCGTCAAAACTTTTTTCTGCAGCATATAAAAGAAATTAAAATTTTCTGTTTGCAACAAATATCAAAGATGCTATTTTATTTTATGCTGGAGCCATGAAAATATCAATCTGGTTACCCTAATATACAAAAATAACCTTTGGTGTATTTGCTATTGTTCTGCTATCGAAAAATGAACTTTCTTAGAAACAATATAGTTAATGTAAGGTAGAAAAAATAAAACAACGTACCACCAGCGCACTGATATGATGTGGTGAGGGACTAACTCTAGGGTCGTGTATGGCTGCATGATTTGAACTACTTAATCATTATGCACACATATATAGTCATATTAGACATGTAGTTGCATACACATGCACATATCATTGGATGCATGTATTGAGCAGGCAGACAGGGATATAAATTGTTTTGCATGCATGTAAATTGTTGCTTACTTTTTTCTTAAAGTGCATGTATTCTTCTTAAGAGAAGCGGTAATTTCATTGATTTATTACTTATTATTACACTGTATCATACCGTTGTTGAATTGGAATGAGATTTGATATTCGCTAAACGTGCTCTAGAAATAATATAATCGTTGTTAAACGCATTGATGTCGAACCATTTACTTCAAGCAATGTTGGCATAATTTTCTAATATCAAGGTTTTTAAAAATAAGTTTCAAATGGCTACTAGAAATCCAAAAAGAATCTGGCAACTATAAATAATGTATTAAATATAAAGAAGAACAAGAAGGAGAGATAATCTTAAATGGACACACAGAAATGAGCAAATAAAATATAACCGAATTATTCAAGACATAATATTCAAACATTGGGCAAGAACTAGCAACAAAAAAACCAGAGGCAGGAACAGTAGCTAAAAGCAAATCTCGAAAAATCGATCTGCATGCATCCATGCATTAAAGGTATAAAAAGAATTGTCCAAAAACTAGAAATCAACAAAGCTCTAGTTCGGTTGGTATTAGCTCAAGAGGTTGTTATTAAAGAAAAAGCTCTTACGTAAATAAAGAACCTATATGTAGGTCCAAAACCCGGATAGTACTGAACTTTAAACACTAACATTTTTATAAATGAAATAAGGAATTTCGGAGATTGGAATACTTTCTTTCTTTTATTGCATATGCACACTCCAAATCACTGCTGCGTCTCATGGATGAACTCAACGAATTCTCTAGCTATTCTCCTTCTGCGTCCAATTTCGTGATCCACATGTGGTGAGTACGGTGGATGTTGACCTTGAACATGGCCAAATTTCTAATCTCTGTATTATTCGTTTAACCATTGATGCCCAGGACTGTCGATTGTTCGCTTGGTGGACTGCTTTAGTGAAACTTTCTTTTTCAAAATAATATTAGCCCACCGAGAAGGGGATCGGCCTCGTTTCCTCTTCCTTTCTGGTCTTCCCTGAAAATAAGTTTATCGTGCTATCATGTCGAGAGATGTGTCAGAAAAATTTCAAAATTCCTCCATATGTCATCGGTGACAATCTTTGAATGGGTTTGACCTCATTTAAGATACAGACATTTGTTCTTTTAGCCGTCCAGAGAACTCGCAGCATCCTGTGTCAGACTCACATTTCAAATGCATCTATTCTTCTCTTGTCCTTGGAATGGATTACACAGGTCTCTAAAGCGTGCGAGAAAACTGGAAAAACTAGGGCGCTTACCAGGCTTGTCGTCGTTTCCTAGTGATATTTCGATCTTTCCAGATTTTTGTTAGCTTTATCAAGGCCGGGCGGGTAATTTCAATTCGCCGCCTTATTTTCTATTCGCAAGAGTCGGACTTATGGAGCATGGAACCCAAAAACACAAATTTTTCGACGACTTCGAGGTGCCTATTTTTGTAGGTTGCCTTTGATTTTTGTCTTGTTGGCATTTATTTTGAGCCCATGGTCTTGGCTGATTTCTTCCAGTCTTCGAAGAAACTCTAAAAGCTCTTTGGTGCTGATAGCTTTCAAAAGAGTATCATCTTCAAATCGAAGGTTGAAGAGTTCTTTCCACCAATCTTCGCTCCTCCGTCCCAGTTTGCTAAAATGCATCGCAATAGATGTTTTAGGGTAAAGGTGAAAGTACGCATCCATGACGAACGCCTCTCCTACTGTAACATGTTTCGGGTATTGATTTCAATGACCGCCTACGAAGTCTCATACAGTCTTTTAACGAGAGTCATAAGATGACATGGCACTCCAAATTCTACTTAGGTTGCCCATAGCTGGGCCAACGAACGTTATCAAATGTTTTCTCGTAATATACGAAGCACATATACATCGGTTCCAAATATTGCCGGCATTTTCTATAACCTGCCTTGCATTTAGAATTTTATTATCGAGTAACCCCGTCCTTTCAGAAACCTGGCTTTTTCTGGAGTTATTTCATGTAGCAGGAAGGATTCTCACTTCAATAATGTACAGCATAATCTTGCTGGAATGTGATATCAAGGCTATCAGACGTTAGTTTATTCAGACTCTTCCTCATCCTTTCTTATGTAGGGGAAGCAATAATGAAGTTGACTAGTCCTCTGGACATAAACCTGTTTTCCAAATCTAGTGACACAGTGTGTGCATTATTTTCTGTCTCTTTAATCAACAGCCTTCAAGACCTCTACTAATATTCTGTCGATTCCTACTACTTTAGCTTCTCTTACTTTGTCAATTGCAACGTTCGCCTTATCTAACAGTATATCCGGTTCCTCCTTCATAATCCCCCAGGTTTTCGCAAATACCATTCAGATTAGCATACAGATTGCCACTGTAATCTTTCCACACCAATAGAACTTGGTCTAGTTCTGTATTCAAACAATCATTTTGATCTTTAATTGCCCAATGTCGGGGTTTGAATTCCTGACTAATGGAACATATGTTCTTGAACAGGTCTTTCAACAAATCTTTGGAGTTATTGGTATCATAGCTAGCAACGTTCATCAGATATTTATTTTTGTCCTCCCTATTTAACGATTGGTACAGTTCACGATCTATACTGCTGCCAGTACCCCAGTATTTGATGTTCTTTCGTTTCCGAATGAGGTCGATTGTTTCCGTTGATAACCAGGGCTATATAACAGTATTTTGGTCTTTTTGAGGTGTTTCTTTTCAGGTTGTGACTAGAGACTTGCCACACAGCTTCACAGCCTGCCATACAGCTTCAATATTTTTTGTTTGAAGTTCTTCGAGTTGAAGTTCGATTTTATAAATGTGGTCATTGTTAAAAGCTGTAACCAGATCAGTGCTGAGTCTGGACAGCCTTTATATTTGCGCCTTCGCCTACAGATTTTAAGTTTTCCTATAAACTCACATATAAGCAGTTGGTAATCGCTTTCACAATCTGCAAACGGTAAAGTTTTCGCCATTTTTACCGAGGATTTTCATCTTTGCTTAATGAAGATGTAATCTACTTGATTCCTCGCGTACCCATCAGGAGATCTCCAGATGTCTAATCGATGTTTGTAATTGTCATATATCGAACTGGTAATTGCGAGCGTATTTTCGATGCAGAATTGGATGAGGCATTCTCCTCTGTCATTTCATTTCTTATCCCAAACTTGGTAAATATGATCATCGTTGGCAGTAGAACCGATATTCGCATTGAGCTCACCAATTAACATCAAGACTTCTTTGCTCGGTGTTTGATTTATAGCCGATCTCTTCGTCATGAGTGGGAGAATATATTGCCATGATGTTTAGGACAGAGGGCTCCATATAACAGTTCAAAGACATTGTTCATTCATTAATCATTTCATTGCCCAGCACAAAGTTGTTGATTCAAGTTGTTGAAGTTGTTTGATACCATTATACCGACACATGGCTCTTCCTATTTTCCCCACCGGAATATTATATTGTGTATTCCGAGGATTTGAAATTGCCACTGTTGTGCTAATGGATTTCTGTAACACTCGCGAGACCAATTTTGCCGCGCTTTAGTTCCTCCAGGATAATTTGATTGAGTCCAATTTTCCTTGCTGATTGAGTCCACGCACGTTCCACGTGACAATGTACACTTGGCTTTTCGTGGTCTTATATTTTGCAAGAGAAGTCCAGATATCCACTTTCTTATGCCCAATCGCATATTTCATACTAGATATGCGATTGGGTATGTGTCTGATGGTAATTGGCTCCTTTAAGTATAGGTATATAAACATTTCATAAAGTTTATTCAAGTTGAAAGTAGCACATTAGAAAATTTTTAAAGAACATTATTATACAGTAATATCCCGCAGAGTACGGTTAATCGGTTCCGCAAATATGCCGTACTATTCGGAAAACGGGGGTACTACTGTACTTCGCATATCACAATTACAAGCTGTTACCTAGAGATGTAGCCAAACGTAGATTCTATAATAATTTTTGGGATCTTGCAAGCTTCCTTGCTATATTTCTCAGCATCAACTAAGAGGTGACCAGTTATTAAAAACCTTGTACCTTGGGTATCAGTGAAACCCTTTAACAATATCAGTGAAACCCTTTAACAATATAAATGAAATTCTTTACCAATATAAGGTGAGTCGGATTGATAGTGCTAAAGCAATTCGTTATCATCTAGGAGAAGTATTTGATACACTTGTGGAAATATTAGCGATAACAGATGACCCCATGGTAAAAGCAAAAGCTGAGCTGAGTTTTGCTAACCGAATTGCCTGGCGGTGTTTCTATTTACGGCAACATTTCCATGTTCTTTATAAGGAATGACATATATCCTTTAATCAGGTGGTTTCCCGCTTCCTTCCTGATCCTACGCCGTTGATTGCTAAAACAATTATTCAGCATTTAGAAACAATTTCTCATTTCAAGGACAAAAGTGTGCCTTGCGAAAGCGTGCGGAAGCGAGTGCGAAAGCGAACGGATTAGGTTGCTTATTCCGGCAACCCCTCGATCAACCTTACGTTGCCGCCTATGTGGCGTTGCCCATCCTCTATCATATTCCTTTCATTGAGACTACAAATGAGCTCTCCAGTTCTTTAAGAGGATATCATGCCTGATGTAATGCTGGACATCTTCCAGCCATGTCTCAGCCATTACAGCAGGCATGGCCATCTTCAGCCAGGGCATATCCCACCATGCGTCAGGCATGACATCAGGCATGGTCATCTTCAGCCATGTCTGATTTCAAAAGAATAGGGCTAGAGACAAAACTCTTACTTGAATAAGAGACTTCTATGTAGGTCCGAAATCCAGATAGTACTCAACTTTCAACAATAAAATTCCTACAAATGTAATAAGTAATTTCAGAGATTAGTATACTGCCTTTCTTTTATTGCACATGCATAGCACGCTCCAAATCACTGTAACGTTCAATGAATGAATTAATCGATTTCTCCATCTTAGTCTATTGCCAATTTCAAGAGCTTGTTACTAAAAAAAAAAGCTCTTACTTAAATAAGGGGCGTCTACATGAATCAGAAATCCGGATAGCATTGAACTTTTAACAATAAAATTCTTATAAATAAAATAAGTAATTTCAGAGATTGGAATTCTGTCTTTCTCTTATTGCATATGCACCATTCAAATCACTTCAACATATCATATGGATAAAGCAACAGAATAATATATACAATTTTTTGGATGCACTAATTTTATAAAAACTAAAAACCTTATCGAAATATATAATACTTAGTTTCCTGTTTCTTCTGATTATAAAACTAAAATAATTATTTCATTTGGTAGTATAATCAATATATGTCGAGGCAATTATATTGTTTTATCGAAAAACTCGTAAGGCAAATAAAAGTCTTCGAGTCGACGGTAGTGACAGAGGGTAGTCAAGGCAGAGACGTTTGGCGAAATAATCGCACGTTCGCGTCTTCTTCTGTGTTTTCTTTAATTTCCACCCCTTTTTTACATCAACCGAATATACATTTAAAACATTCGCACATGTATTCGTTTCTGCATGCACAATATTGTATATTACGCAAGCACAAATACATATATATCCAATATCTTACAGCACATGCAATATATTTTTAAATGTACGCGTAAATGAGTATATCTTTGTGTATGGTTTGTTTTTGCATATAAAATTCAGAGGGTGTGAGTAATCAAAGATGGCTACGAATGCCCGGTTGTCTCTTTTTCTTACGTACCTACTCATTACCACGCGTCTAAGAAACGCAAATTAAGAAGACCCGATGGTGAAAAGGAAGTGAGGTATAAGGAAGCTGTGTGCCTAGTACATACATGTTTTTGTATATTCAATTAAATTGCTTTTTATATTTTGTCTTCTTTTTAATATCTAGCGCGTAATATATACAGTGGATCTTTGATAATAAATTACTACCAACAATTTGTGGGCGTCACAAATCTCTTATATGTTGGAGATCTAAAATTCGCCAGATATTATGTCGATGGTGTAGGGCACAAATGTTGTACGTACACTTTCGGATGAAATTGTATTAAGAGCATAGAAAGTTACATTTTTACGTAAAAATCTAATGTCCATAAATGTGGTACCTTCTTAATCTAACTTGGAACTACCAGCTCCATCTGCCATTTGTTCTAAGTACAACAAATTGAAAACATTTATAGACACCTGTTGTATTATTACTACATTTGTGCTTTGTTACTTACCACATTTGCGCTTTTAAAATATATGTCTACAGAGAACGTCTATTAACCTTTTATGCAAGCGAGAAAGAAAATATATATATTCACTTAAAAAATAGTAATAAATCAAATAAAGAAATGGCAATATATGTTTAAATGAAATAAGCGTTATTCACGCGATCTTATATTGAACGGTACAAAAACATAACAAAATAAAACGGTGCATAACAAATCGTCAGTGCAATAATAATAATAAGAACGGCGCCTAGGGAAAATATTGGTGGTGTTGATGAAACAAAATTCAAATATGGTGATAAAATAATAATACGGAAAGCACTCAACAGTTATTCACGGAGGGGAAAATTCATGCATACTATGAGCGATATGATCGGGGCCAGTTTAGGTACGGAAGATGAATAATCAGGACGGTTGGTATCTTTGGATTTTACCACGTGTAACACAGCGGAGAGCGCTGCTGTTACTATTTTCACGTGCCTACAACTAACCTTGCGATAAAATAGTTCGAAGCAAACACTCTTCGGCCAAGTAACACAACACAGGGGCGTTACTGTTAGCCTTGTCGAGTGACTGCCACCAACCGCACGACACGTTGACTAGGAGTATACACTCTATAATGTACGGTAAAGGGTATAGATTTGTAACACTGCGGGGGCGCTGTAGTTCCTTAAGCGACTACTATTAACTTATTCTAATAGCGTACACCCTATCTGGTAAGATGAATAGGAATACTATAAACACAGCGAGTTGCGCTGCTGTTACTGTGTTGGGAATCCACCCCCAACTCTCAGAAAACCAGTTAGAAGCACTCTATACACTCTATAGATACGTAACACAGCATGGCGCGCTGCTGTTACTGTGGTCGAGTGACTATATATAACATCGAGACGCAACAGTCAGAAGCACATACTTCAGTACTCTAGGAAGTAGGTCGAAGGAAAAGGATAGGAAGAAGCTATTCAAAAACACATGCAATATAGTTTATACAATCTAAACTATGTCATATTGCTTACCAAAACGTGTTAGGAAGGCGATTGTTGCTGAATGCTGCTAGCTCAGTTGGTGCTGGTGCTAAGATAGTTTGGTTGCTCTCGATGTTTCGAAGACAGGAACTAATATTAAATGCTTAAAACGCGTCTATTTATAGGTCAAGAGCCATGTTCATATTTTACTACTCGGCACAGAACGTATGGAAGTCGTCACACCTTACGTTGCGACTCGTTACGGTTATACATACAAAAGAGTGTGCCCACGAGAGTTTAAATTATAGCGTCATAATAATACCCAATACGCGGAGTGCAAAAGATCGGTATGTGAATCAGCGGCCAGTAACGGGCAGTTATGTATACGAGCGGTATTAGTTATCTCTTTCTAATACATCTACTTGTATTTGCAACATCAAGTCCCAACTTTTATATTTCATCTTCTAACGGGCAATACACTGCAATAAATAATAATCTTATTTGTTTATGTTTAATATCGAAATAAGTAATCCCTAATTAATATAAATGTGTCTATGTAATGTTAATTTTATCTCTGCACCACGAACGCGAAGAATCCGACAAAATTAGAACTATGTTCGGAGGATGCGCAAACAATTGAAGATAACAAAATAATGACTAAATAATTGAAAAAAGAGCGAAATGGAAGAAGGCTGCCATAGGTTCTTGGAAAAAACAGTCGTGGAGAAAAAGAGTTAGTAAGTAGAAAAGAAGTTTCAGGTAAGAAACCATTCATTGCGAATTGTATTCGCTGTAGATATACGTGTAATTAAGGGTCTCTAGAGATCAAAGAGAGCTTCTTTGCAAAGACTACTGTAAGTTAGTTGACCAAGAAAAGTTGAATATGAGTTCCTTGATTAGTGATGTACTAGTAAAAAGAAGGAACACAACACGAAAAACATCAAGAATTTACTATTTAAAGGACTCAAATGATGCAAGAAAAGGTATATGTTTTTTTCTAAAACTTTCGATATCTCGTCGTGTTATCGAAACATGCATGAAAAATATCAGTAAAAGTGGGAGATATATAGGATGTGATAAGCGAAAAGATACTAAGGCTCATAATTTAACACTTAAAGCAACCGCATTATTTGTTCGGGAACATGTAGATAGTTTTCTTCGTATTGAGTCGCATTACTGCAGGCTATTGTACTAGATTGTACCAAACAATATTGATGTTCTGATTTGAACATATCTATCATGCACAGACTTTATAGTGAAGAGTTTTGCATAACTAGAAATGTAACACCAGTTTTTGGGATTGTTTATCAAAATATATTCCATACTAATTTTATTGTATTTAAATATTCTGATTTTTTTAGTTCACTATTCCTTTTATCAATTGTAAGCAATACAAGCACTTGATTCTGTATCAATAATGTTTGAGTTGATAAGCAAATAAAAAAATTCAATAATTTTCTTTAAAAACGTAATTTATTTTCACTAATAACAAAATTTCATTGTATGGTAATCATTAATACCATGCACCAATGTGTAAAGTACACCAAACAAATTAAGATGAATTCGAAAATAATTATAAATTTTTCTTAGCAGTCTTGAAGTAACTTATATTGCCGCAACTGTTAATAAATTTAAATAGTTGCTCAAAATAATGTTTTGATTTCATCTAGAAGCTTAAAGTCTTAAACAGCGTTTTCTCAAAAGTTTAATTTTTGCACTTACAACATTTGTACGCTACACCATTCATGTGGTAAACTCCTTTTCAATTGGGTCTTGTCACAGTTGATTTATGACAATTGTAGTGACAATTAACAAAATTAGAATTAAAAAAGGCCTTATGGTAATTCCACTATCTGTCCATATCTTAATTAAATCTAGTCCAAAATATTTCTAAATGATTCAGGAGACATTTTTGGATACGGTCTTTTCTGCTGCCATGGTGTTCAGCCACGTGTACAAGAAGTCGAGAATATGCAAGAAGATGAGAGCTGGTAGGAGAATGAGATCGAAAATGAGTCCACAGACTTCGTTCTATTCTAAGCACATAGTGTGTGGAAACAAGGCGGTACGGTTAAATTCTCGCACAAAATCTGTATTGTTTACATTTTTGAACAAAGTGTACGTTCCTGAATTGTAAGTTTGTTCATTTACTACGTATCGCATACAGGGGTGTACGCAGGATTTTCATTCGGAGGGAGATATTAGATTTACGTAGTAGGTTAGAGACCAATGTTCTTAGCTAACTATTAAATTTATGCACAACTATTTAATTTATGCAGAAGTATAAACAAAGTATATTATATTTATATTCGTAAAATACGATATAGAACAATTAATAAAACAGTAAAGGAAAAATGAAGAGAAAATTAAATTACTAAAAAACAAAATTAAAATGAGATAAATTTCTTTCCAATAACCTGCACCTGTTACTTAATTTAACAAAAGTGTTCTAGGTATTTTGATATTCTTCAACATTTCATTACAATGATCATGGTATATTAGTTCCAAATCTGTTAGTTGACTAGGCCAGTCGTACTGCTCAGAGGGGACACTAGGTACAAATATTCATCCGTCGCAGAGGCGCAGAGGACACTAGCTTTTTGTACTGCTCAAAAATGTTCATAACATCTATCTACTCTATATAGCTTATTAAAAAATACAAGTGTGTACGCACCTTTAGTTTCAAAAGCTAGTTACTTTTGGAACGATAGTGATATCTAAACCTAAAAAGATAATATTAAAAATAACATATGTCAAAAATGTTTGATTACATTCTTATCAACGCAGTGATCTATGAAGATCTACGAAGATGTACAAACAATGAGCAAAAACGCGTTCAGCAAAAATCGGACCCTAACCAATATTTTAATACATTAGGATTAGATCATATAAGTTATTTTAATGGCGAATGCTTCGGACGTTATTGAGCAAAATTGCCCAAGAATTGACCACAAGCATTCACCAATATTTTAATATGTCTATGAAATAACTAATCGGAATGCTGAATGCACCAGACCCTACTGACAAGAAAGGTCATTGAACCGGACCGAATTAAGTGCTTTGTCTTATTTTACAGTGAAAAAAACGTTGAAATTAAAAACGTTGAACCCCAAACACCAAAAAGCCATCTTTGTGAGCGGTATCTGACAATTGGATTTAATTGGTTGCAATTTTACAGTCGTCTGACACAAATTCTATTGACAATGTGTATGTTCTCATTGAGACAAAACAGCGATACCAAAAAATCATCAAGTTAATACATTAACCACAGATCTGTTCAACACGGCGCTCATAGTCTAGAAAGAATGCTCAGTAATTGCTGGACTATACGCTACGAAGACATCAACGGATTTTTGATCATAGAAGAGACTTAACCCACCTATTTTTATACACAAGGGCCTCCAAAGCGTGCTTTCCATTCAAAATCACGAAATAAAGCATTTTTATCTTTCCTATACGATATAAGTATGTAATAAGTATAGGTATATGAAAGATATAGAATTCATGTTTGAGAATTTTCCTATTTCATTTTTGTGCGCCTCTTGTATTCAAATCAATACAATTCTTTCAAACGTAATTCAGACAGGGAGAAACAACTTATTGCATAAAACAAATTCAAAAAAATGTTTTCATGCTCAAAAATTTAAAAGAAATCCATTTTCAGTGCTGTGTGGATATAGTGGACATACGGAGGGATGTGTTGATGGTCAAGAATTACTCTTAACCTATTGTGCACACAACAATTCCTCAAAAGTGGTTTTTTCATTTTTTATAAATGGAATATGGCGGAAATGTCCGATCTTTTTTATTCAGAATTTTTTTATTCAGAATAAGAGGCTGAATTTTGCACACAAATAACACGTTGTATTCTGCGTCGAACGAAATTAGTTCCATGTTGCCAACTGTTATATTACGCGACGTTGCGACGTTTAAGATTTAACTAACTTTTCGGTATATCTCTGGACCTTGAATAAACTTTATTAAAGGTTACCTAAAGTTCCTTCGATTTTATTTGAAACGTTTTGTTCTAAAATGACAACTCATATACAGGGTATTTTTTATTTTGCAAACTTCGCGATCCCTTTTCTCGAAAACGACTAATATAGTACACTAAATATCACGGGTCCGATGAAAGTTGAAAAAATGAAACTTGGGGAACATGTATAGAGCAAACGGACCTCAGTTTTGTGCAAACGGACACGAGGAAAAATTGACTCGTAGGCAAATATGGGGACCGGGGAATCAATGGGTTATCGAATTCGTGCATTGGCGAATTCACAAGCCCAAGGCCGCAGAAATTAGCCGCAAAGGGGTCAAGAGCGGTCATAGGCCACACAATTCCGACTGCAGAGCTGCCCGTGCCATAACAAAATATGGGCACCGGGGAATTAATGGGTTGGCTTATTCGTGCATGGGCGAATTTACAAGGCCAAAGCTATCTGGCGTGCGAACCACGCCTTTTAGAAATTAGCCGAAAAGAGAGTCAAGAGCGGCCGCAATCCGCGCCGCAGACAAATACGGGTACCGGGGAATTCATGGTTGGCGATTTATAGGTTAGAATAATTTTGATTAATTTACCCTAAATACTATTGTGCTAATTGAAATTAATAGACGAGTTATAAGGTGACAGTCAAAACTAAATAGGTCAATAGGTCAAAACTACATTGGTCAAATGGGGTGGCAATCATGTCCACAAATTTTGATGCCTGGAAGCACGACACAAAAATGAAGATTTATTAAAATTTTTTGTACTTCAAAAATTTTTATTCAATTTTGAATTCATCTCACCCAATGCATTGTTCGTATACCTTTTGATCTACTCTGTAGCGAAATACTCTGTGATGATACAATGCTTTGAATTACCTGTTTGGTAGCACGGCTATGCTTTTGGGTTGCCTATATATATATATATATATATATATATATATATATATATATATATATACGACGGGAATATAAGATTAAGAGAGAAAC
>WYDF02298733.1:0-15729 GCA_009867245.2 Adranes taylori
TTATATTTGCTCGCGTAATATCGTATTTATTTCGGTCTACCTGTCTATCTATATGTTCTGTTATTTGTTTGCGATTTGTTATGCTATGGGTAAATCGCAAATAAACATTAAATATGCATCTTTTTTCTCCGGCTGCATTCTAGTTCATTATTTTTGCTTTCAGGTTACTATTTCTGTTTGTAAGTTCTTATATCTTTATGTTCTATGTTATTTTATCTATCATGTTTATATCTGTATGTATTGTAATCTTTTTTGTAATGGGTTAACCATAAATAAATAAATAAAAAGTAGGCCGTCCTGCCAAACTTTGTCATATGCTTTCTCAATGTCGATGAAAGCAGCATATGCAGTAAATCTTTTTGCTCTTGCTGTGCGTACTATGCGTCCAGATTAGCCGCCTGCTGTACCACTGCTAATTTGTGACGAAAGCCAATTTGTTGTGGAGGAATTATTTTTTTCTCCCCAACATCCGTGTATTCTTAGATCCGATTTTTAGAACGCTCTCCAACACTTTCGAAAAGAAATTAATTAGACTTATTGATGTGCGGTTACCAGGTTTAGCTGGGCAAAGTTATAATGATCGAATGTGTTTTTGTTTTGAAAAAAGCTGCAAGTTTCAATGCCATGTTTGGGATTCTACCTTCTCCTGGTGCTTTTCATGGGTTCAGGTTTTTAGTGTGGTTTTTACTTCCTCTGCGTTTAATTCCGTGTAATTTAAAAAATATAGTTTGTTTAATCTTGTTTTTGGAGGCTTCTACTGCTTTTTTAACAAATCTATTGATTCTAAGACTGTCTTCGTTTGCAAATTGTTTTTGAAGGTGGTCCGCATAAACTTCTATTTTTCAGTGTTATCAAATATTAACATTTCGTATTTTCTTTTTATGGGGCCTTTTAATTTTTTTTCAAAAATTTCGAAAATTTTTCGCCTCCATCTTACTCGCATACCTTTCTGATTTCTTTCTCCTACTATTCCTTACGCATAAGTTTTAACATATCTTTAACTTGTTGTGGTTTTTTAGCTTTTCTTTATTGTGTGGATGTTTGGTAAAGGAGTATTATTTCAATTGTTTCTTGTTTGTTCAATTTCTATTTGTTTTCGTATTGGATATTTGAAGTTGTTTTTGATTTTCTCTTGAGTGAAACTGGTAATATGTTCTACCTCTTCTTCTATTTTTGCTGTTGTTTCTATTGTTTTTTTTTTGAGTGGAGTGATCTTTAACATTTCTGTAGCATATCTTATCCAATTTGTTTTTGTTGGACACGATTTTGCTTGTATAGCGAAGTTGCTTAATTGGAGGATTACTAGAAGGTGATCTGATGATAATGCGTATGCCACCTTAATTTCCGTTGTTTTACTAACTTGATGTAACATGTATATGTCAATAATGTCCCCTCTGTGTTTGGTGTTTGCTGGGATTGATGTCGGTTTGTTGGGTTCAATAATTTTTAGGTTTATCTTTTTCTCCATATTTGAATATAGTCTATCCTGCTGTGTTGTTTATCCTACTGCCCCATGATTTGTATTTCGCTTTGAAATCACATTCCACAATAGTTTTCCCATATTTAAAAATTTCTTGCAATTCTCCGAGTTTGGTATTACAGATGGTGTTGTTTACGTTGCCACTAATATTACTTTCTTCTCTAGCTATGTTTGTTTTAATCTCGACTGTTTCAATATTTTGTAGACGCATCTCCATTTTCTTGTAACAGTATTTATTTCTGACAGCAATGGCCACTCCTCTGCTATTGTTTGCAGGTCTAACTTCCCTGTATATGGTAAATTCAGGGATATTTATTTTGTCCCCTTTGTTAAGTTTTGTTTCGGAGATTAGTATGGCTGTAATTTCATACATAACCAATTTTATTTCTTCTAGCCGTTCACGAATACCGTTTACATTTCACGCTACTAACTTTAGTTTGGCACTTCCTATTATCTTTTAGTATAGATTTATTTATTCATGGTAGTAGCCTAATTACAATTTCTGTAATTTTGCTGGTGAGGCCATTGTTTTCAGGTATACGAGCTTTACATACACAGCTAGCGTGTTTAAATCGTCATACACACTAAACATATTAAACATGGGTAGCGTTTGTGCTACAGCGACAGTAAAGCAGGCAACAGTTTATGTATCTTCTGTATGTCATTAGATAGGCGTTTCATTTGATTCCCCTACTCTCATAGGTACCATGAGCGATGTATTTCTTCATAAAAATAATAGCGGTATTGTAAAATGCGTTTGATTAATTTACAGCAGTAGAAATCATGTTTGTTTATCTATATAATAGAAAATACGTTTTTATTTACCCCTGACCGCAATAATAATAATATTTGTTTATAGATTTAATGCAATAATAATGCATAATTTAGGGATACTTTTAACTTCTCAGTAACATGCTTTGTTACACGTTGTTTTCGAATATATGAGCTTGTTGTCCTTTAGCTTTTTGTGAATAGCTTATTCCATTTTCCACTTTTGATGCTTCAATTCTTTCAAATCTTTCTTTTGTCTTATAAAATCTTGATTGATTGGACATAGCCAGTTATTTGTTTTATGAGTGCCGTTGCATATCGTGCATTTTGGTTCTCTATGCTTGTTTCCACATTCCCATGATGGGTGCATTTCTGCACAATGCTTGTGGACATGGGGAGCGTTGCAACGATACTGAATAAGTCTATACTGCTGGCATTTGAAGCATTGCTGAGCCTGAATAGTCTTTCGTTTTGGTTCCTTTGTAACTTTCATATCCATTACATGCTTGACATCAAATACTTTTTCTCCATTGAGTAATGCTTCTTATATATGATCTGGTTATTCTTTTTGTGTAGAAGTTATCTATGACTGGTTGTGTGATTGCTATAGCTGGGCGTGGTTTAGTTGTTTTCTTCTGTGGCTTATTATTACTGGGATTATGTTCTCGTTATCTTTCTTGACACGGATGTAATACAAGTTTCCAGGCGTTTGATAAATTTTGGTTGTCGTTTCGTTTGTTAATTGTGTTTTCTCCTTTTTAAATTTCAATTGCCTCTCTGGTGATTATTTTTCTATAGTAGATCTTTGTAGCTGTTGTTCTTGACTTTTCAAAATCTATTATATGGCCTCTTTTTGAGTGATGTTGTGCTAGAGCCGATGTTTTTGTTAACGTTGTTTGTGTGTTCTGCTATTCTGGGTAATATTTTTCTATTTGTTTAAGATAGACCATGTTGCATTCTTTGCAAGGAACTTCGCATACTCTTTGATTTATACTCCAATCGTACTAGAAAACCAAGGAGTATACGAAGTTCCTTGCAACTAATGCGATATGGTCTATATTGATCAAACAAACAGAGAACTATCCAGAACAATAGTCGGCTCACGCACAACATGACTCAACAACATGACTTTTTAAAACTCACGAACAATTGCCACAGAGAGCACAATAGAAAACGAATCACCAGAGAGGCAACTGAAATTGAAAAACGACAAAACACTATGAATAAACGAAACGACAACAAAAATGTATCAAACGCTTTGAAACTTGTATTACATACGTATAAGAAAGATAAAGAGAACATAATCCCAGTAATAATAAGCCACAGGAACAACTTTACTACGCCCAGCTACAGCAGTCACACAACCAGTCATAGATAACTTCAATATAAGAAGAATAACCAGATCATATATCGACTGAAAAACCAAGATAGGAGCTCCACATGTAACACTTCTCAACAATGGAATAATAGGAACTTCCTTCAAAAGTTTTAAAAATATCAAATGAGTCTCTGTGCGAGGATTATAACAGGAATGACTAATAAAGAGCTGCCAGCACTTTATTTGGTCTTTAATTATTTGGGGTTTAATGGTCTTTAATTAATGATTATCAAAAGTTAAACATAATATTTTTTAGAATTTATGTGGCATATAAATATTAAAAAAAAATAATACAGTTGTGATAAAAAACAAATGTCAGATAACAAGTAAATGTTTTTTCAGGCGTAGCGATCAGATGGATTCGCGATAATTTAAAACTTATTGATGACGTAAAAGCTTCGGCACAAATTGCTGCAAAGGCAAAAGATATCGGTGAAGTCGTCTTCGTACCTGCATTTTCTGGTCTTTACGCGCCTTATTGGCGAAAAGATGCTAGAAGGTAAATGCAGTATACAACAATTTGTCAATGATGTGATTATATTCAATAATTTTGTAGTGTAATTTGTGGTTTATCAACTGATACAAAACCGGAACACATTGTTAAAGCAGCTCTTGAATCAGTAGTATTTCAGGTACGCGATATTTTAGCAGCAATGACATTGGATTGTGGAATGCCGTTGACGAAACTTCTCGTCGACGGCGGAATGACATGTAATGATTTACTGATGCAGATTCAAGCGGATTATTGTGGTATTCCAGTTGGTAAGTTGTTTCTTCATATACTATATTATCTTTTCAACATTTTCAAAAGCTTTTTCCATTTTTGTTCACTAAATAGATCAATCTCTTCTGTACGTAGTGTAAAAGTTATTGTGTAAAGACGTTTACATAGTTCTTTGTAAATATTATGATTAATATGTGTCTTGTATTTACAGTACGACCTGTAATGGCTGAAACAACTGCATTGGGTGCAGCAATTGCTGCTGGCGCAGCCGAAGGGATTGCTGTTTGGGATTTGAGAAATGTTCAAACTGTTCCGAGTGATGTATTTAAACCAATCATTACCGAAGACGGTATGCATTTTTCGTGCGACATATTTGTTTCACTCTGCTGCCAATATATAATACATGTTTGTTTATTTTGTTTAGAAAGAGATATAAAATACAGCAAGTGGAAAAAAGGTATTGCTCGATCTCTGGATTGGATTCAATCACAAGATGATGAAGAAACAGGTGAGTTGATTATGTTCATCAATTGAATTCTCATTCTGTACATTTGTTAATTGATCTATGATTCTATTAATTTTTAATGGGCGAAGCATATATTCTATTTATAAAAAACAAAGTTTTCGGTTATAAGAAAGGTGGTGGTTTCTTTATTTTGTGTATATGGGTTGCCTTACTAAAATAAACAATTCACAATTTTATTTATAAATTTCCAAATTAAGTCTTATTGCTACCTTAGCACAACTTAATGAGAGACAAGTATGTTAATGCACAACTAACAAATTTAATAATAATTTTTATTGTGACCAACATAGAGGTTTTAAATTGAAATATAATAGAATAGAACGTACAGCAAAACAATCAGTAATTAGAGAAAATGAACAATATGAAAATAATGAAAAGTATGGTATGTATTATAATATTACTAAAATTTGTAGCCAACATAGCATTTACAACAGGGCATCGAAATTGAATTCCCAATATTCCAGTAAAAGACACAAGTTTTTAGCCAATATGTGATTTTCTTCTTAAAAGTTTCCTCTGGAAGTTCTATTATCTTATTTGGTAATTTATTGAATAGTCTCGTTGACATGGGGATTGAACCTTTTAACAAAAATTAACTAACTCTGGTTTGCTGGTTCAACGAGCGCTTGCGAAAATGAATGTTGTATCTACTTATTTTTATGTTTTTGGGTCAATATTCTTGAGAATTGTTGGTGTCTTTATATTTAAATTTTACTCCTATTTGGAAGGATGGATATTTGCTTCTTGTTACTGGAGTTTCACATAGTACCACAGCATACGGCAGTTCACCCTTGATGTAACTTGTTTCGGATTTAGCTACATACAACCAAGTTTACTTTTCTCTTGCTTTCAAATTAACCATATCGTATTACTCCTTAATTTGCATTATCAATAATTTTAGTGTGTTTGCATAAACATTTTTCACGACAGATTTTGTAGACATTTACGTACCTAAAATACGTAAATGTCTGGATTCAGTCTGCTTGCAATTAAGTTGCTAGCAACTATTCTAGCAACTTAGAAATTCTGGAATTACATGCATCCATAATGAGTGTTAATTGAATGACATAAATAACCGGAAATGGTAAAGTGGCAGCCAAGGGACCGCAAGTTACAATTGGCCATCGGCGGCAGGATTGCAGTCGTAATTACTTATAATAATGCATAAAAGATATCTATCTATATTGTTTTTTATGTTTTATTGAAGAATCTTCAAGTTTTATTTAACGTTTTCTTCGATTATATCAAAAATATAATCGCGCAATTTATTACCAAATTCTAGATTATTTATAATGTATTTACTAATCAACAATTTCTATAGGCCTTCCATCTTTATCCAAATTAGAAGATAATTCTGGTAAGTTTTTTTTTTTTAGATAAATGGCAGCATGCAATACTTTTGTATTTTGTGACATGTCCAGTGTTGCAGAAACTTGTTATTACGGGTTTTTCGTATTTTATTTTATTTTTGTTTAATTATTTATTAACTATCATTTCACAGTGTGCATGTCATTTCAGATTTGTAGAAATTCATTTTTCAAATAGAGTTTCCTGCAGGATTTTAGCTCAATTTTGTATCACTCGTATATAGTTAGTTTTATATTTAATAACGGTCAAATGATTCGTGATAATTAGTAAATTAGTAAGTGCTTTGGAGTATATAATTGATTAAATAAAATAACAGGGCTCTTACTCCAAAATATAAACTTTTATTGTTGTCAACGTTTCGAGGTACACAAATCCATCATTAGACTACAAGAAAGAAGTAACAGAGGAGTAATCAAAATATCTTAATTATAAATAAATAAATGTAAGTTAAAGTTATAACAGTAGTAAATTAAATTTGAAAAAATATATTTTAATAAAATATTTTCCTTTAAAAAATATAAAGCTTTCATAATATGAAAGTGTTTAAATGCAACAAATATTATAAAGGGTTTACATATTTCGCTAAATAAAAAAACACGAGTTGATTTAAGTTTATTCTATGAAGATTAATCCGAATACAACTGAGCTTTCTGTTAACTCGGAATAAAGCAAATAACTTCCTAGCAACATTCAGTTATAAAGAAATCGTTTGACTTGTAATATAACAAAACCCAATACGGTTCTGTTGTAATCTAATCACGTAGAGATTTATTTTTCATCGGTAAATTTTAAATATAACTTGCATGTAAATATTAAAACTACTCAACGACATTTAAATGAATGTTAATAATTTGTTAGCTGTCGATTAGATGAAAATAAGTTGCTCTGATTCAGTTGTTCACTTATAATAAATTAAGAACTTAAGGTGTTTGAATTTCTCACATCAATTGATGTATAATAAATAAAATCGCTACTCACATCTGTAATGAAGACATTTCAAACGCATGACCAAACGATAAGATTATAAACGCGAATACTTTACTAACGAAATCTGGTATATAAAAAAAAAATTAAAAATAAAAATATATAAATTAAATTAAATCTTAAAAAAATTAGAAAATAAAAATGGAAATAAATTAAATAATAAATTAAATTGCTGTGCGCTGCGAGATTGTCCAGTCCATTCGCTGATACATATAACTTTACACGCGCGTGACAGTCTTGAAGGGTTAATACTTTTTTGTAGTCTGATGATGAGGCATTTGTGGTCCTGCAAACGGCTTATTGTTTGTTGACAACAATAAACGTTTATATTTTGGAGCAGGATTTCTGTGATTTTAATTAATCTGCTCTTGATAAATTACAATTTTCATTAATATTATCCATAATTTTTCGTTAACTGATTTTATTCGTGAACTTGTGACTATTTCATCTTCAAATATTTTTTGATATTTTATTATGTATTTGTTCAATGACTATTATGAAATTTTGATGCATCCAGTCCAATTTGGCAAAAACGTTTTCTTGCTTTTTTTTTTAGTAAAATCCTCTTTCTTAATTCGCCTGAATTTTACATCGAATTACCCATAATTTTTTCTATTGTTTTACCTTTTACAAATTGGAATTGCTATTAAAGTATTTAATGACAATTAATTTATAGACGAAAATTACTTTATTTAGTTTTTTAAAAAAATTCTTAATTATAAGTAACCAGTTACATGTCAGGGAGACACTATTTTTCCAAAAGTTTTACGCATATTCGGCATTGGAGCATAGGCTTCAGTTGAGATCGAAAGTCAGAGAATTAGATAGAAAACGTAAAAAAATGCAGCTCGCGCTTATGCGCAAGTCAAAATATGATGCACATAACAAAAATAACGCATAAATCATTAATTATTTTTTAGTAAGGCTTGCATCTTTTGTTTTCATTTACTAACTTTTATGCAACTAACACAATTGTAGAAATTGAAAGATGTAGCTTAAATTAAATAAATACAGTTCTTTTTTATTATTTTTCTAAGAAATTATTTCTTTGAATAATAAAAAAAAACTTTAAAAAAAGTACAAACGAGATGAAACGAATAATGATGCTTTGCGACAAGTTCATGTTATGGTGATGTTACATGTCTGTAGTATATCACAGAAGTAGTTTAAATGGCACGCACATACCTTAAATTTTTTTATTATGTTAGATTATATTATATAACTTAATTTTCTACTTTACTCTGTGTGAATTACGTAAAACGCCGGTAGGGGTCAAATAACCCAACTCATTTGGGTAAATAAAATATGACCTGATAATGGATAGTCGTTTTACGACAGGTTATCATCTAGTTTGAAATATTAAATAAGAAATCTGGAACTAGCTTTGCCTAGTAATATTTTTAAACAAATTTGTTTCTTGATTAACATTTTCAGCACATTTTTAAAACATTCGGCTTGATTTCGTTTTTATAACGTATAGCTACATGACCAAAAATTAAATGAAATCCTGAAAGACAATATCTTTCAATTTCTATTGTACTTATGTAGGCTGTACATATTTAACTTTATTTAGTTATACATGTCCTGTCTCCGTGAAGTTGGGCATTAAGAGAATTAGAGAATATATCAGAAGAACATTTATGAAGATTAATAAAATTTTCTAAAATAGCACAGTTTTAGAAAATTGCTATGAGACAGTTCTCTCAATAGTTTAAAAATTATTGTTAAAGAAGTTAATTTTTATTTATTTGATTATTTTTACAGACATTGTTCTATTTATATTATGTTTTGAGTACTTATACCCACATTCACGTGAGACAGACAAAGTTCTTACTACAAAAAATATAACCGGAATGAATCTATTACAGATAATAGTGCTCAAAATAGATTAAATTCTTTGCCTGCTTCTCTTTTCGTCATTGGAACTATGGCGTTGATGGTATTATCAAAATTTTTATCTGGAAGTGGTGAGTAACGTTGAAAGTCTACACGTTCTATTCCTAGTATTAACGAATGGAAAAATTAATATACAATTATCTACTACAAGCTTTGTATGGGAAGGTTTTGTTTTGTTCTTGAAATAATTAAATAGAGTACATATTTTAGGCAATATAAATATTTCTTCTAAATAAGATCCGAGTATGCTATATAGATGCATTTAGCAGCTTTAAAAATCGCTTTGAAACACAGATACTATTCTTAAGGGGTCATGCCTAGACAGGAAACCAAAATCAATGTAAGTTAAATTAAAATCATTCGCATCAAAATTTGAAAATAATTCATTTAATTCATTTAAGTACTAGTAATAACAAAGTAAATATTTTAAATATGACTAATGCAAATGCTGTAAACGCCACAGATATGAAAAATATTCCAAATTTTCACTTAAACGCTATACCATCCTTTGATGGAAACCAAGCAACTTTGTCTTTGTTCATTGGGACGTGCGAAAATTTCCACATTTCCAGATACCACTAATGAGATTAATCCTAGAAATGAATGGGTATTTAGAATCATTATAAGTAAGTTAACTGGGAGAGCCCAAAGTTTAATCATAGGTAGGGAGGAGGCATCGACTTGGTCAAAAATAAAACAGATGTCATATCAGTATTTTTCAGACCAAAGGCATGAAGATTATCTAGTTAGGGACTTAATGGGACTAAAACAAGACCCAAAAGAAAACGCTTATCAATATGGTATGCGAATACAAGACTATAGAATTCTTATTGAAACAAAGATTCTTCATATAGCGATGTGAAACCAGGTTTCTTCCAAGTGCCGTCTCCTGATACAGTTAGCATGTTCGTTTTTTCAACGTTTCCTTCTTTGGATGTTTCTCTTGCTCCACAGAAATTTAATAAAGTTTATTAAAAAATATTTTAGTGCCGGATGCAATTGTCCTAATTTCTTTTATATCCATTTTGCGAACCTGCGTGCAGTTGTCCATGATGATTAAGAAAATAATATTTTATTTGATCAATAATATTCGATCTTGAGTGCAATTGTCCTGTTGCCAACTGGTTGCACTCGATCTCTTACTCTCCAGTGCATTCCACATGAGTGTGGACAAAGCTTATAAAACAGTGTTTTGCTCTACGTCAAATCAGTAACTTATTAGTTGTTCTTATTAATTTGTCTAATGCGAGATGATATGCAGCATCATAAAACTCTGAAACACAAAGAAATTACTAGAAGAAGATGGTATTCCTAATCAGGCCATTAAAGTACTACATGCAACAACAATAACAGGTCTTACTAGTATATACAACATAGCAATTGAATGAGACTGACTGCTTTCCTAAATGATGAAATACAAAAATAGTCATAAATTCCTTAAACAAGGAAGAATTGTCAGCCATTCCGAAATATAAAACAGCCATCAGTCACATTACAAAATTCTAAAATACTAGAAGTAATCCCCCAAAAAAAAAAGAAGTACAAAAAAGTAGAAAATCAACAGATTCTCCCACCTCATTGTCTAGGATTTAAAAGAAACCTATCAGCTAATTTAGAAGCCGTAACCACACAAGCAAATGGTATCTTCAAGAAACGTCATGTTTACGGAGATTTCTTGGTCATCAAGAAAGCTTGTGATCGTGTCTGGTGTGAAAGAATGTTACATAAAATGGTCCATAGCAAAATTTTGATAGAAATAATCGAAGCCACGTCTTCATTTGTATAAAACAATTGGTTTAAAAGAGTAATGTCGTCCCCATATTCATTACCAAGTATTTACAAAGCAGAGGAAGAATTTCAGGAAGGTTCGCCTTACTTCCCTGTATTATTCATTTTTTTTCCGTTACATCTGGAGATATTCGATGAAAAACACAACGTGTCCCGCGCGCAAATGCCATATTATACCTACTTTTAACGGTTGAGCGTACTTTAAATGTCTAAACAATTTTAATCGGATTGACTTAAAATTTTTAATGTCAAAATTAAAAAATCCAATTTTCCAACTATGCATGACTCCTTAAGAGCAGAGAATTTTTGGAGCTATGCAGATAATTTGTATTTGAATCTTAGTAGGCTACCCATAAATGGGTCCGGCAAAAAATATTAATGTTACATTATTTTTTTAAGTATACTTCAAACTTAGTAAACATGATGTAAATACATTATTTTGATTAATATGCAACTTCGTGTGCAACAATGTAATTTAAAAGTCAAAAGGTTAAGTAGTTTCATGATAATTGCGAAAACCATGATGCAATTACAGGCAATATTACATATGTACGAAATATTCAAAATCAACAATAAAGTTGTTTATAGGCCTATGTGTTTTTAAGATTATTAGGTTTTTTTTTGTATCATATGCAGAGAAATGACAATATTCTTAGACATTTTTGTGCACAAAAGATTTTTTATCGATTTAATTGAATATGAAACTATTTTTTGCAAAAAAAGATAAATAATATGTCTTGTAGTAAATTTCATACTTAGTTCAGATCCAAATTAGAAAACTCTTAGAAGACCAATATAAATGATAAAGTATAGGAATTATAAGAGATGGCGCTAACTGGTCGCCGCTGCTTTTATTGATAGTAAACATTTTTCCGACTATTGACTAGTTGTATAAAATGAATCAAAAAATTGTTTATTTAAGTTTTATTTTGTAGTAGAAATTTACGTTTTTCTTTCTAAAATATAGGTGTATAAAAATTATAAAAAACAGTAATTTATAAATTAATTATTTGTTTTTTTTTTGTTCCTATCCCTATTTAAAGGTTGTTCTTTTTCTTGTTCTTTTACTTAATTTATTTAAATTATTATTAAATTACTATTGTATATTTTTAGTTTATTAGATTGTTACACATTAGCAGCTTAATAAATGTACTTAATTTTGAATAATGTTAAATATATGTATATTTAATTTTAAAATAAATTAAATTCTATTTTCATATTAATTGTTTTGGAAATTTAAAAATATATGACTGCGGAATATTTTAAACTTTAAAAGATCATCAATTTGAACATTAAATGTGAAAACTGAGAAATAATTTGTTTCAGTTTATTTCCTATTTTTTAACTTTTCAAAATAAAAATCTTTAAATAATGTATCAACAATGTAACTGTCACTGTTGATATCGTATTTTATGCATTAATTGTTTATTTTTAAATAAATTGTTGAATTTACAATTTGTTTTCTTAAATTGATGTTTTATATCGTTGGAAGACAGCTGTTCAGACTGAACAGTGAAAATATATAAAATATTTTTTTAGCAGTCCTCGTATAATTAAGATTTTAATTTATTTTATTTAGTAGAAATTATGCATACTAAATATGTGTTAATAAGTGATTTGTTTTGTAGGAAATAGAATCGCAAAGTGCAATGTCAAAATCTTATGGAAATAAATACATTCAGTCTAGGTCACGTTCACATTACAAAATGTATTTTTTTTATTACAATGTATAACTTAATTAGCTAGGTAAAAACGCATTGAACTCTATAATGAATCGTTTATATTCTACAAACGTTTTATTATACCCTTTTAAATTGTATTTGACACATGATTAAAATTCAGATGTTAAGAAAATGTTTAAACTTTTATTCTTATATTACAATGCATAACACACAAGACGTTTGCTTTTTCTATTGTCTAATTACGTTATTCTAGTTTTAATCTGTATATAATTGTTAAGTTTCTTTAATATAGATGAAGTTGTTTTTTCTGATTTACATTTAGTCACTACGGTGTTTTGTTTATCACGAAAATTTCCCTTAAGTTCGACTAAAGCATTCGCTGTGTCAATTTTCGCTGTTTTCTTTTGAATATTTATTTAAATTGAATTAATAATTTTTTCTTAATATTAATATTATTTTAGCTTTACTAATAAATTGAAAACAATCAATTCAACGGTTCAGAAATTTAAAGCTAAATAAAACTAAATAATTTTCTTTAACAATTTGTGTAACTACAGTTAACTAGCAAAAACATTCTCTCACAGCGGACACAGTGAGAGAATGTTTTTGTACTAGACACCAAATTTTACGATAGCTGTTCACAGTTATTACGTGCCTTTAAAAGACTTAAAGAGGCGACAGTTTGATAATTATTGCAATGTATTGTGATTTTTAATACGACTAACGTTATTAAAAGTACCCAAACATCGAGTACTGAAATTTGTATTAAAGAAAATTTCAATTTTACCGCAGAAATAGGTATAGAGTCGGGTGAGGCAGACTGTTTGCAAACTAGAGTCTGTGTCACGAAATGTCTTCTGCGCATGTGCGGCTCAGGCATACAGATGACTACCTGGAAACTCTCCCTACGTCTTTTAAGCCTCCTACCCTCTGAGCCCTTATCCTAAGTCGATTTAAGGAAACATACAAGATGACCTCTCTGACTGGACGAACCCTAATAATCTCGCATGGATGGATACTAAAATTCCGCTGATTATTTTGAGAAAATACAAGCTACCCATCTAGAACCAACCACTGCTGTTATGCTTTATGCTAACATCTCTCTTAGCAAAACAAGTTTTGCTAAGAGAGATGTTAGCAAGTTGTTTTACAAGTGTTTTTACCCTCTCAAACGAAGAAAATCACTCCCCATATAGTCGTATGATAGTATGTTAATAGCGTTGTATAGATGTGACATTTGATATCAGATTTCAATAACACTAATATTTAACATACTCTATTTTAAAATTTACTATTTGTTGATACAACAAATAATTATTATTTCAAGATCAAAGCATACGTATCGATGAACTATTTATAAATAACAAATTTATCATGACCAACATGTTTACGATTTTTCTTCTAAACTGAAAACTATTTTTGTTTTTAATTTAAATTTTCTACGTGATATTTATTGTTAATTTTTTTTGTTGAATTTTTAATTGTTGAATTTTTAAATTATATTTCTGTCTTATAGTAAACGTTGTTTTTGTACTACTTCGTAACATCTATCTTTCTCCATGAGCTTGATGAACTTGTAAAAGAAGCCTCGCTCATATTTTTACGGCTTAAGCTTCCCACCCTCTGCGACCTTATTCTAACTAGATTTCAAGAAAAATTGTAAATGGGATGTCTGACGGGAAGAACCGTAATAATGCTGCACGGACGAATATTCCATTGATTATTTAAAGAAAATACAAGCTACGTGACTTATGCCACCTAGAACCAATCACTGTTGTTATGCTTTTTGCCAAGATAGATGTGTCAGCAAAACTAGTTGTTTTTTACCTTCACAAAAGAAGAAAATCACTCCCCATATTGTCGCGTGATAGTAGGTTAATAGCGTTGTATACTACATAGACGTGACATTTTATCTCAGATTTCAATAACACTTATATTTAACAACAAACTATATTTTAAAATTTACTATTTGTTGATACAACAAATAATAATTATTTCAGGATCAAGGCATACGTATTGATGAACTACTTACAAATAGCAAATTTATCATGACCAACATGTTTAAGGTATCTCTTCTAAACTTAGAACTATTTTTGTTTTTAATATTCATTTTTGACGTTATATTTATTATTAATTTTTTCTTTATAATTGTTGAATTTTAAAACTATATTTGAGTCTTATAGTAAACGTTGCCTTTGTACTACTTCTTTGTTACAGCTATCTTTCACCACGAGCTTGATGAACGTTTAAAAGAAGCCTGGCTCATATTTTTACTGCTTAAGCCTCCCACCCTCTGAGACCTTATCCTAACTCGATCTAGAGAAAAATACAAAACGGCCTCTCACTGGACGAACCCTAATAATACAAGCTACCTGACTTATGCTAGCCAGAACCAACCACTGCTGTTGGTTCTGGCAGTCACAGGGGAACAGATTACGCAGGACCCATTCTGGTAAAAAAGTCCAAGAGAATAGGCATCAAGGCATATAAAAGTTACATCTCAATACTTGTTTGTCTAGCAACTAAAGGCGTACATCTAGAAGTCGTCCTGAAGTCGTCCGTACATATGGAAGTCTAAAGGCATATATCTGTCATCCGATTCATTCCTAGCAGTATTTAGACATTTCATAGCAAGGAGGGGACAACTACAGCACATGTATAGCGATAATGGCACTCATTTCGACGGAGCAGCAAATAAATTAAATAAACAGATCAATGTAGTAGTACAAGGGACTCAAGTTGCGTCAGCAGCCGAAGCGGGGGGATTGTCTGGCATTTTATCTCGCCGGCAGCACCTCACCGGAAGTTTATGGGAGGCCGGAATCAAATTGTTAATATACCATCTACAAGTTGTAGGAACCACGCCATTAAGATTTGAGTAAATCAGTACGATAACATGCTAGATTGAGGCATGTCTCAATTCAAGACCGCATTGCGCTCACAAAACAGACATCAACGAGGTAACTGCATTAACGCCAGGTCACCTGATAATAGGTCGAACGTTAGAAGAACCGCTAGGCCCGATCAGTACAACTATCAATAGTAGCAAACTACAACGTTGGAAATTGATCCAGAAGCTGAAAGAAGATTTCTGGAACAGTTGGACGAGAGAATACTTATCAATGCTGCAAA
>WYDF02298744.1:0-15728 GCA_009867245.2 Adranes taylori
CAGTGTAATAGGATGAAGGATATGTAGTTCATGGAGTTTCCGAACTAGTCCGGCATGCCAGACAGAGTCAAAAGCATTCGCCTAATGACCATCCACCTCTTTAAATCTTATTTACACTCCTAAAATTTATATCGCCTCTAATTGTCTTAAAGTATTTACACTCTTTGTGAGTATCTAATGCTCAATATTTAGAATATAAAACTAGAACAAATTGCCTCATTACAATATTGTTTTATTGTGTGCAATTATTTAATTCTTGAGCGTTACTTGTTTAATGTTAAATTTTTGGTCTCATTTAAGCAAGGGCTCTAATAATTATTGTTTAATTAAAACATGTATCCGTGTATGTTGATTCAAGAACACCAAAATAATAATTTATAAATCCTGTTTACGCCATAAACTAATTATTACTTTGATTCCGATTGGATTGGATAAGCTGAATATATTTATCCAGTTAGAATGTCACAATTTAAAATGTGACAATGTACTCTTCTGTAGGGTATAAATAATTACGAAATGTCTGAAGCATTTTTTGTTTCGTCTGGAAACAGTTTAACTGTTAACATAAGGGAAAAACGTGAGAAACGTCTCTGTATAATTCCCATTCGTCAAAAAACACGTTCCTTCTGGATGACAGTCAGCGAAAAAGGAGTTTGAGGCAAGCATTGCTAGAACATCAGTATTTTGCTATATGTACTCGTTTAGCTCTCCTCCTTTACCTTCACGTAGCTGCTTACGCGTGTATACGAACGTGTCCTTTCTCATCTGTGACTGACAAATAAATGGGTGCGTATATAAGCATGAGAAGGAAGGAAATCAATACGACATTTTCATTCTGGGGCGCCTCATTCAATGAAATTGAAGCTGTGTTTAACAAAAAATTGTTGTGTGAAAATATCTTTACAGTTTTCTTATCAAACAGTTCAGCGTTTTTCATGTGTTTATCATTATTTGTATGGAATATACTGAAAATATCAACGTAATATAGAAAAAAAAAATATTGGAAAGAAAAATTTAATTATAAAAACGTTGTATATTAAATAATTGTAGTAAGAAAACTTTTAATAACAGTATAGTAACAGTATATGTGTAATTTTCATTTTTTAAACAGAGCGAGGTGTGACAGACTCTCACTCGCGACGCGTCTTATAAGTAGTCCTAGCGACTTGTGCCGCAAACAAATATTTTAATATGACAGAATCTTTCTATACTCTGTAAACGTAATTCTCGAGCGCCAGGTCAGTTTAACGTGAGACCGCAAGTTGGAACTGCTGTTGTTGTCCCTCCGGTCCTCAGTAGTTTACTGAGGGCACAAGTAGCGGCGAGTCTTACAAGATGTCCAAGATGTCCAAGGTTACCAAAGGCAGGTAACCTAGGAAAGCACTCAGATGCGTAACGCTGTTGATACACTGACGTCACGTTGTCCAGTGACTACAACTGACTGTCAACGACAGTAGCCAGAGGAATACATGTAACGCTGTGAATACACCGACGTCACGTTGTACAGTGACTAGAACTGAATGTGAATGGCACTACCTAGAAGTATACGCTCTAGTAGGGTATAGAAAGAAAAGGAAAGAAGTACGGAGACGCGTAACACTGTGAATACACTGACGTCACGTTAACTAGTGACTACAACTGACTATGAACAGCATTAGCTAGAAGTATACATTCTCGCTATATAGGAATAGGTTAAAGGGTAGGTAAGAGGAAAGACAAAGCTATTGATCAATCAATATAGCTATTGATCAATACTACAAAATCGGCTAGGCTTAACTGCATTAGCTGTCTCGGCTGGTTGCTCTGCTCCTAGCTGCTGCTGCTGGGCGGCCTGTCTTCGAGTTCGCAAGGAAGTAAATACTTCTGTACAAATTCTCGCGATTTAAGGACGAGAATGTTCGGTAGTTTTACTCTGCCACACGGGTAGTGTGAAGCCAACTACACGACATTCTATTCCGTGACACGGGTCTTCCACATAATCCTATGTAAATCTCGGTATGATCCCTACTATATGTGACGAAGCAACACATAATAGCAGCTTTCGCACGCTTACAATAGAACCAACTGACCAGCAGCGCAGTAATGCGGTATATCACAATGTACCAGTGATTGGCGCCAGTCAGGCATATAACAAAGAGCAAACGCAATTCATATTAAGCATAGACAATGTGTATGTTATCACACATCACAAGCAAATCAATTGTACGCACACGCGCATCTGGCTTGGGTAAGTCATCATACATAGTAATAGTTATACGGGCATAGTACTCACTCAACCAACAGGTCAGCAAAAGAAGCGTCAGCTATCTCTCGCTCTCTCTCTGATTCATGCAATTAGGTAGGCGAATAAATTTCCCTATTCCCTCAGGTACTGAGCGATGTGTTTATTTCAATACGTTTTATCTAGCAGCGACCACAAAATAATATTTGTTTGTTTATATTTTCAATCCGAAGGAATAATTCCTATTCACTAGAAATGCGTTTTAATTTAATTATCTATTTAATCGATGTCTCATAACAAGGTTTGTTACAGAGGTAGAGACAGCAATGAAACACACGCCATCCCCAGCAAGTAAATCTACCTCCTATGCGCTCTCTTCACCCTATTTTATCTCGATTTGCCCCTTACTTATATCCATTATTATCTTTTTTATTGTCCTCAATCATCCGTCTTCTTAAATCCATCCTCAACACATTCATAGCAATTTAGCTCTTGTATTACAATTTCATCCGGTGTCGATTTCTCTACCCCAATTATCATTTTCATACATCCTATATGCATCCTCTCCATATCTTTCGTCTAGCTCACTGCCAATACCATACATCAAAATATTCTTTGGATGCACCTGGATAATCCTTAGCCTCATCTCGCTGACTCATCAAATCTCTGTTTCCATACCCATCTCATTCACTTTAGCGCACCTTTAGCTTTAATTGCCAACATCCTCGAATGTTAGAGGGTGAGTAAAGAATATTTAAATTAGTTTCAGGAGAGCTTTAAATTTGTATATAAGAAGCGTGAGAATATCATTATTTCATCTGTATGAAAATTAACAATTACTAAACAGTAAATAACTAAACAGGCTGTTTCAGTATCAAGACCGGTAATTTCTATAATTGATTCTACATACAAAATTATATCTCTTAATCTACATTTGTATCAAAAACTCAATTATATAGAGGATAAAACTTAATAGTATAGAGGACAGAAGGTTGGAAGAGGAGGGAAGGGTGATAGAATACCGTCGTGCACGCAGACTGGTTGTGTAAGGGGCAAGGGGACCACGGACAACATTGTTACAATTAATTATGTAATAAATCACGCAAGTTAGTATATTTGTTGTTCGTGGATCTCAAAGCTACCTTCAACAGGATAATACGACAGTATTTGTGGGAGAGATTGGTGAATGTGGTAATTTCGAATGGACTGGTTAGAATGTTAAGGAACAAAAGTTAGGGCGAGAATGAATAGGGATGTGTTGATTGATTTCAGGTGAGAATAGGAGTGAGACAAGGGTATACGCTCAGTGCGTGTCTCTTCAACATATATATAGCAGATTTAGAAGAAGTTTTAAGGAGAAGGGAATCAGGGGATACAGATAGCGAGGTATAAGGTATGGTCGTTGACGTATGCGTATGCGTATGGCGAGTGAAAAGGTATATGGTGAGAAGGGGATTGAAATTGCATGTTGATAAGACGAAATTGGTGGTATGTAAAAGTGATGGGAGAGAATGTAGAAGTAGTTATGAGATATAAATACCTAGGTTATTTGCTGACGCAGAGTAAATCATGTATGGAACACATTAGGACGGCAGTAAAGAACGTAAGGGGAATAATAGAAAACATGAGGATGGTGTGTGAATTCAAATTTGGTAATAGGTTAAGATGTGGTTGATAATTATGAATGTTTGTGTGGAGTATAATGATGTTTGGTGCGGAAGTGTGGGGTGTGTCTCTAAGAGAAACGGTAGAAAGAGTGCCACCTGGGTGTATTAAGAGGATTCTTGGCGTGGACACGACACCACAAAATTCTTCCTATATCTTTGTATTTGCATGACGATGTCTATGTTCTAGTAGGCAAAGCCGGTTACAAAAATATAAAATAAATAAAGAAGTACCAACAAATTATTTAATTATAATATTTTATATTACTAAGGGCATTATTGGTAGTAAGGACATTTATTTGATCTAACATTCTTTCCACATTGCCACAATTGCGTTAGAATTAAAATTTATGCTCCCAATTCAGCGCACTTTGTCTAAATCGTATACTGTCTAAATCGAAATGACTTTCAAAAACAACTAAATGGTTTTGCGTTTCTAAATATTGTAACGAAAATGTATGTAATCATATAAATTGAATTCTACATTAAATATTGTAACGTGGCAATTTGTCCACGTTCCTGTTTAGTTTGATGTTATACAGATTGAGCATTAGACACTCACAAATAAAGTAAATGCTTCAAGATAATTAGATATGATAAAATGTTGAGCGGTGTAAATGAGTTAGAGTTAATTTTAAATGGAACGTGTATTAGGCAAACTTACCTTAGATACGTTTTATGATAACAATATATAGAAATAAATAATAGTTATTGATTATCCCCTACGCTAATTCATTAAATCTTAAATAAATTGTTTTTACATAGAGGGTTATGCATTTGCCAATGTATCCTAATAGAGAGGCAGAACACACAGAGAGAACGTACGTGTTAATTAGGAACGAATGAATCATGATCGAATATGCATATCGGTATCTGAGATGGGTAGATGGGTCGGATTAGATGGGAGACTAGAAACGAATAAAAACATCATAAAACATCATATAATTGTGAATTAATTCTGATTAAAATAATAATTAAATAAAAATAAAAGTAGGTTTTATTAACGGGGTGGCATTTGATAAGTAGGCATGGGACCTATAACTATTTAGTCTTCAATATTTTTTGAGAATAAATGTAATAAATATTTTAAGTATTAAATCGTCAAAGATAACACTGTATTTACTACTCAGCATTTAATAATAAATTAGATAATTCTTTAAAGTTTGATTTATATGAATAGAAATAAGTTTGTGAGCAGCGACAGAACTGTAGGTACTTTGATTAATATATATTGGAATGTAAATGAACAAATTTTTAACGCCATTTTAGTATTACTATCTGAAAAAGCAGGAAAAAGTATTGATTTATTTTATTAATTACATGGCACTGATTATTTTATTTTTATTTATTTGAATGAAAGCATATTTTTTTGATCGCATAAATGAACTTCTGAGACATAACAATACTTTTTTATTTAAGTTTAAACCATTCTTTCATTTCCTGAATTATATCTGCCTGAATTATAGAGACTATCAAGTATCGTTAAGGTAAAGAACGCGAACATCAGGAAAGAATATGCACTGGGAATAGGAAATCGATTCAAGGGTTTTCCGCTGTATGATGAAAGTGATTTAGAAGAAAGCTAGTTAAAAGGAAAGCTCCTTTTAGAAAGCTAGTTAAAAGGAGAAAACAGCCTTCACAGAGATAGCGGAATGAACGCTTGGGTTTAAGATGCCAAGAAGAAGGGATTGGATGTCGGAAGCAACTTGGGACCATATTGAATAGCGACAATAAATAGCGAAGAGACTGAAACTAAGAAGTAGTAAGAACCGCCTCCGAAAAATTCAGCTCCAGGCAGAATATGAAACCAAGAACAAGCAGGTAAAACAGATTGCTAAGACTGATCTCAGGAGTCGCAGGAAATGCATTTGAATTGACCAAGAAGGCAGAGAAAGCGACGAGCAATGGAAACATGAAGGAACTATACAAACTCTCTCCAAGAAGAAAGTCAATCGCAGGAGACCAGTGAAAAATAAACGAGGATATCTCTTTACCCATAGCTTGCAAGGTGGCACGAACACTTCATCGAGGTGCTCAATACAGAAAGTGAGGACGAGGCTAAACGAGAACCTGGAGAAAGGGAAGAAATTGTATTGAATGGAGAAAGAGTAGGAAATGTAACTAACTCAAACCCACCCTCCAAGGAGGGGATCAAGGAAGCGATCAAGTAGCTGAAAAATGTAAAGGCCAATAGAGCAGATAATATTTCACCAGAGCTCTTGTCAACTGACCCAGACACCATCAGTGATCTTCTGTACCCTCTCTTCAAGAAGATTTGGATCAAGAAAACTTGCCACGTGAATGGAGAGAGGGACTCCTCATCAAATTACCGAAGAAAGGGGACACCACTAACTGTCATAATTGTAGAGGATCAGCCTACTATCAGCTCCAAGTAAAGTTTTGACGCAGGTGATACTCAACAGAATCAAAGCACAGCTGGAATTATAAATAAAGAAGGAGCGAGAAGGGTTTAGAGCAGCAAGCATCGTTCTTGTACCGACCAAATTAACACGCTTCGTATTAGTATCGAAGAGAATCAAATGAATTTATCACTATCCTTTATCTTCTATTTGTAGATTTTGGAAAGGCCTTTCATTGCCTTAAGAGGGGCAGTATGTGGAAAGCCTTACAGAAGTACGGACACCGGAGAAGATAATAAAAGTAGTTACAGAAACATACAAGAAATACACATGCCGTGTCATCCACAAGGCAAAATCACGGAACAATTTGCAGTCAAGTCAGGAGTTCGCCAGGGCCATGGGGCTGATATTCAGCTGTATCCACTCAGCTGTATATATTCTGTCCCCAATAATATTCCTATTAGGTCTCGATGTGGTGATGAGGAAAGTCACGGATGGAAAAAAGAGTGGTATACAGTGGAAGCTGACTGAACGATTGGAGATTTTGCAGATGATATCTGCCTACTCTCACAGAACTATATTAATATGGAAAAGAAACTTCATGACTTCGAGTGCGAGGCCAAGATGTTGGGTCTGACAATAAACTGCTCCAAGACAAAGACTATGAAGATAAACACAAGAGAAAACACAAGAGATTTAAGAACACTTAGAGTGAACAATGAGGGCATCGAAAATGTAGAAGAGTTCACGTACCATGGGAGCATAGTTACTTATGATGGTGGTGCAGCTACTTATGATAGTGATGCATGTCAAAGCAAGAATCCGAAAGGCAAATAGGCTTGTATACAGCTTTATCCACTATGGAGGCAAGAGAGACTTTCTGAATATATGCCTCTGGATCTATAATGTGTAACGGTGGCCCAAAAATGGAGGGTTCTGGAAGACGCACTCAAGAGCTCCGCAGAGGAAACTGTTGCCCGCAAGCAACCTGCTAAGAAAACAGAGAGGTACAACGACATGTGTAATGTAGCTGTGTACAGGCGCAATGTAGTTAGGGAGAAAACGCTTTAAGGAATGGAAACAAAGCAAGCATCGATAATTTCCAGCAGGCTAGACGGGAAGTGAAGAAAACGTTGAGATATAAGAAGAAATAGTGGGAAAAAGAAAAGCTAGAGCAAACATAGGAGATGCAGGCCAAGAAGGCAGTGAGAGCAATGTTCAATATTCCAAGAAACCAGGAAAATCAAGTAAGGTTTCCAGCTAAGGACAACATTTTGTAATGACAAATCTGGTAACTTGATCGGAGATGAGAGCGGGATAATAATGGAGAGATGAGAAGAATAATTTAAAACTCCGAAAGAAGGAACCCCGGAATGCTGCTTCTGAATGTTGCAAAATAGGGAAAGGCGGAAGCACCAGACCAGATTGATAACGCTGGCAAAGAGGGGGACTCGAAAGAAGTGGAAGAAGCGATCTTCTTCATATCCTAGGTGATCTGTTCCATCCCTAAAAATAATTCACAAAATTATTCGCAGTAATTATCGTGGGATTTCCCTATAGAAAGTTGCATATAGGATCTTTTGGACGGTACCGGCAAAGAGGTTTGAGACACATGCGGAGAAGGAATTAAGCGAATATCAGGAGTTCTTCTAACTTATTACGGACATAATAGTATATAAAAAATAAAAATTCTTTAGAAACATACAAATTAGATAAAAATTACAACAGAATGTTATCCTGTAAGGATGAGTCTTTTATAGAGACGAGACGGAGATAAAGATTTCGCATTGATAACCCGAGAAAAGGAGTGGATGTCGAGGGCTGGCTTATATCTTGTCAATTTTCGTTTGTGTCAAAACCGGCTGCTAGCATTGGAAGTAACTTTAAATAAAAACCAGTGAACATAAAACTTAGTTTAACAGTAATTTTAGGTTTACCATGACAATACAGTGTTTAATTAACACTTATAAATTGACCTATAAGAAATATTTATATAATTAAATTTATATATCAAGTTTAAACAAGTATGTGCAATTTTGTTTCTACGGGACTCCAAAATGTCCCTCGAAATGTTTCTACGGAGAAGCTGGGACCTGAAAATTTACGCAGATCCCAAGAATCTAAACATTTACCCTTTTTAATTTGAATTTTGCACCTTTGAATATTTTTGCATTTAGAACAACCCCAGATCCCAGACCCAACCCCAGAATATTTTTGCATTTAGAACAACCCCAGAAGTGCTCAATGGGTGATTAGTCTGGCTAGCGTTAAATCACTGCAGAAGTGAAAAATTAATTATAACATTTTTGTCGTAAATCTAAATATTTCTTCTTTACACATAATTCATATTCGAGCAATAATTACGTTGATATAAAAAAATTATTTTCACGAATCTCTTAACAGATGATTAGAAAATAATAATACTAATGCATTTCCCACGCACCGTGTTATATATCTAAAGCTGAATCAAGCAATTCAACAGATACTCTACAGTTTCGAATAGACATAAATTTCGTATTGCTCAATCGCCAAAATCCAGTTAACTACAAGAAGGGGCGCGTAAGTGTACGAAGCAAGAAAAAAGTTTTGATAACCCAGATAAATGTCACAATCAGTTCGAGATTTATACGGTTTTAGGTCCGCACTTGCTAAACACCAATACACACAGATGCCTAACGTATATCGCATTCTCTATCTGGGATATTCATCTAGTTGTCCCAGATTCTCGTGTATTCGTAGTCAATTTTTCCGCTTCCATATACAAACCGTGTTTTTATTAAATTTATATATTTTAAAAGATTTGAGATGAAATATAAAATAATTATTAGTATTGTAATAATAATATCATTAATTGCCATACTTCAAATTTTCATACATAACATTGTTCACTTAATATAAATTACAAACTCCCAAATGTAAGTAATTCAATATCATTTACAAATAGAAGCACAAATTTATAACCAAAGCACAAATACTTTTCACTCTTTCTCGAAGAGAAGAGAAGGAAACTAACTAGATTCACCCCCACCCTCCCTTAATAACTTTTTCATTTTTTCTCCTTATTTAATCCACTCTCTCTCCTCTCTCATTCACGTTTTCTAATTCTACGAAATTCTTCTCTTTCTCTATCCATACGAGTCATAACCATTCCTTTGCCCAATGTTCCCAGAACTCTACACTCATATTGCATAGCCTACTCCCGCATCTGAATCATACAATCAATATCTGGTGCTCCATATTAATATCTTTTGCCAAATATCTTGCCTTCTACAAGTAGTATACCTATTATATCTACATAATCTTAAACTTCTTCTCGTTCCTGCTTCTCCACGTATGTCATTTTCTCCACCATTTCTTTAACCAAAAAACCCCCTTCATTGGTTTTCATATTCTATCATTCCGGCGACTACCCTAGTCTCTCATAAATATTTTCCCTAACTCTCATCCACACACTCACATAAACCTCTATATTCAATTCATTATTACAGACGTCATACACACATGTCACCATTCTCTCTGACATATAATTCATCAACTTCCATTCATGTTTTACCAGTTTCTTAAATCCCTCCACCCAAGATTTATACATATCAATTTGAGTCAAAACAATTTCACTTGGCGCAAATCTTTCTTTCCTAGCATACTCTTTAGGAAATCTATTTGCATGCGCTAGATTTCTACAAATTCTCTCACCGCCCATTCTTTGGCATCATACATTTTTAATCTTCTTTAGTGTTGCAGTGGTTTGAAGTGAACATAGTTCTTAATAAAAGACGATGTTCCTGACTCCAAAATTTGTTTTCCCTTATTTATGATCTTAATCAATCATATAAACTGAGTGTCTTTTAAATTGGTAACTCAATGGTTATCATCATTTGTTATAGAAGAACAATTTTTGGAATCGGATAAAAAAACTTTTCCGATCTCAAAAAGGTTCTTTATAACAATATGATGATAAACAATAACTTACCAATTTAAAAGGCACTCACTGTATATGAAGGTATGTAAAACATTCTAAAATATAGTTATTCATGAGACTTTCTTCTTTTATATGTATAGCTTTTACTCACTTGAAAAAGGAAACTCTTAGACAGTTTCGAAATCTAGATAGTTAAACGTTAAGCCTTATTTGTCAAGATCATAAATAAAGGAAAAGAATTTTGGAGTCAGGAACACCGTCTTTTCTTAAGAACATACATTTTTAATCACTAACCTCAATCCAAGGAGTTCCCAATTTTACTTTTTCATGCGCATTTAAATCTTTCTGCTAAAACCTTTGCCTTCTTACATATTATTCCGCTATGGTCCTTGTATGACCCATTGCTTTGTAGCTGTTACGGTCCTCAGAGCCTTTCTGAGGGCTTAGGTAGCTACTAATCTTCTGAGTTGTCCAAAGGTTCTCGTTCTTACTTGGGGCATCTGAAAAGTCAACGTATCCACTAATGAGAGAAATAGCATTAATGATTAACATAATCGTCTATTGTTCTTTCACACAATATAAACAGAGATAGAAAATATTAATACACAATAAAATGTCAAGTAAGATACATATGAATAAATGTCACTATATGAACATCAAATTAAATGAATACCGAAATAATGGCGGTTAGATAAACAAAGCAACTAAAGCAGTCTGTATACAGCGGTACAAATGCTTTTTAATAGAAACTGCGCCTATGTCATAAGGGCGGTGCATGAAAAGCAATATGATAATGCGGTGATAAAATAATGACGTGGAGAGCATGTAACAAGATATCACTCATTCAGTGAGAGAGGGGGGTAATATACGATCACAGGAAGGTAGCGGTACGTTCAAACACACAACACGACTAACAGAATAGGTACGTAGCTGGGAAAAGGTTTACTGTGACACGTACCGTGGTGTCACTACTATTGAATGTGAAGCACACATCAATAGTATTCACTCTCGGTAGGGTAAGAATATACCATTAAGATGAGTAACGAGATGAACTACACACGTCACAAAGTCTAGAAGTGTATGAAAGGGATTACTATTGAGACACGAGACGAGCTGAAGCAGATACGTCACAATGTCTTGTGTCAACAATTGGCTATGAAGCAAAAGCCAACAGTACACCCCCTAGTAGGATACGAAAGGGATTACAATTGAGACGAGAGACGAGGTGAACCACACACATCATGATGTCCAGTATCTGCAATTAGTTATGAAACAAAAACCAACAGTATGCAGTCTGGCTATAGAAGTAGCTTAAAGAATAGGTAGAGTGAGAAGCAAAACTATTCAAACACATGTAACACATGCATACGGTCTACCACACAGTATAAATTGGTAAACTAATCAACACATACAAGCACAATAATACAACGGAAACAGTGTAAATTGAAAAATAATGCTCACCTAAAATGCTTAACTCTGCGGCTTGTTTGTAGCAGTGGCTGGTGGCCCGTATTGTCGGTGTCGCAGACTCGGTTAACTGCTATCTAACGGGCTGGAAGACAACAACTTTATTTCAACTGACTCTGATCGAACCAGGAATTAGCATACAATACTACCAAGCGCTCTTTTAAATATCACGGAACCCACAGAGATATACACAACTGTGTGTATCAGTGAACCCTAGTAGCAGCTATATTTTGCGTATGCGCATTTTCCCCTTTATTCATTATTGTCATAAACACGCTTATACATCTATCTCTCTCTGATTCACGCGGTCATATAAAACGCTTATTTAAGTGAAGTATGGATTACATATGGCCGCACATACTCATTCACACATTATAGCACATACGTAACACGCAGGTTAAAAAGCGGGAGGAGCTATCTTTCTCTACTGCATATGTCTCTCTTGCATGTTTGACTGTTTATTACCAATTTATACGTTTATTTAACATAAAAGCAACAAGCAGCAAGCTGTCTTTCTGTTATACATATTAAATACTATAGTCTGCCTTGGGCTGCTATAATTTGTTATTTGTTTGTATTGCTTTCGAAATAGTTAAATTAATACCTAACTAAAGATTATTTTCATCTTCACATGAAAAACATATTTCAATTATAATATTAATCTACCAAACAAATGCGTATTGAATATTATATATTTCTAAATACAGAAGGATATCTAACAATAGTGGCTTATTCGTACTTTATATTAACGTATGGGCAGACGGACATACAAACATGAAATACAAACAAACATGAAATCAGATGCCAAATACGCATCGGATTTAGTTCCTTCATTCACACAATTTAGTTTTTCGAGATATTATTTTCTATATCATTACAGGTATGTTATAATGTTTTTCCACCAACAATATCCCCTCCGGCCTGTTCTCTCATTAATACACTTTTCATATCCGCTCCATACAAGTTAAATAAATTTGCACTTAACAGACATTCCCTCCACTCTGGATCATACCATAGTTTCTTTCAAAGTTTACTTAATTGCTTTGTTTATGCACTTAGCAATACTAATTTGCTCCATTCTATTCCATAGCCTGTTCGTTATCAATTTGTCGAATGCTGACTTAAAATTCAAAAATAAAATATAAAATTTGCTTCCACTATTTATCGTAATGACATAATCAAGAGTAACAGCATTATTTGCTGTTCATATCCTCCTTCTGTGTGTACGATAAAACATCCCTTTCATTCATATCACTTTGTAACCTTGAACTTACAACCTTTACAAGCAGTTCATAATCGTCATGCCCGTATAACTATCCACATCATTTCTGTATCCCTTTTATATACTGGACCGATTTTTTTCCTCTTCCAATCCCCGGCCATTTCCACTTCACTTCTCCATAGATGATTCATTCCTCCCACTACAACTCTTACATCCTTCTCATTGATGCATTCCTGAATGTATGCAGGCAATCCATTTGAGCCTGGACAAATTTCTTTATTTGTTGTATTTTTCTTACCAATTCCTCATTATTAATATCAGTGCACTTATTACATATATTTGTATCCACATTTCTATTCCATTCCTCTTTATTCCACATCCATTTCATTCTGAATTTTCTTTTTGAATTTCCTTATATCAAACTCATATCAATCTTCTCCTTTCTACCCCCAATTCTGCCCCTCTTTCTCAAATACTTCCAAAACTCGCATTGTTTTTATAGCCTTCATCTTTGCCACATCTTCCTTCTCCAATCAAGTTTGCAAAAAAGTGTTTACAAGCTCATTTTCATAAAGATAAAAAAATTAGTTTTAAAAGGTAACTATTTATTTATTTTTCCTTTTTTGCAGGTAAGTCATGGGCTACTAAATCATTTCCACTTCTACGTTGAATAATGGATTAGAAAAACTTTTCTCATGCACAGGTTTGAATTATACTATTAAAATTCTTGAAGATTATCCTGGTAATAATAATAAATGGGTATGCGAGTCATCAATTTGGCACCATTGATACCAGTTTCCACGTAGAGTAATCACGTGCTGTTCACATGATTTTGGAATAAGATTTCATTGAAATCGTGGAAAATTCTAAGATATCAGAATGTCACCCCAACATTTATCTCATATAAAATAATCTTTCTTTCTAAAAAGGGTTTGACAGAATTGAAAATGTTGTATACTGGCATTTAGTTTGTCATATAATAGGCAAATACATAGCAAATAGGGCCTCTTAAAATAGAAAATTATAGATTTCAGAAATTGTCCTCTGTTATGTAAGTCATTTAGTGTTTTAAATATGTACAATTTCACATTATTTATTATATTAATTACGTTTTGAAAAAATAAATTACTATGCAATAATGGTGAATGTGTTGGCCTAAATTTTGTTTGTGAACCCAAGCATTCACCATGAAGTCAAATTGCTAAGTAAAAAAAATCTATATAATAAAAATGAATTGATGTTTTGCTGGTAAGCAGATAACTTGAGAACGGCTAAATCGATTTGGCTAATTTCTTTTCAGAAATGTTCCAAACACTCCGAGTAAGGTTTTTAGGGAACAAAATTTGAAAAGCAAATAACTGTTAAGTTCCAGTAAAAATAACATTGTTATAAAGATGGTTTTTGAATTATGAAATTAGTTATAAGCTCACCATCTTATTAAATTAATACATAATCAACCCCTGTAGCACATAATTTAAAGTTAATATTAATTAGTTAAACTTACATTCTTGTATCAATAGCTGTTGAAGACATTTGTATAAAAGAGCGTTGCGCTCGCAACTGATATACTAAGTTCTACTTTTAATTCTGCCCTGCTTTAGAGAAGCCTTCCATTCCAACTTTAACGAAAAGGAAGGCTAAACTCGGAAAGGAAGGCTAAAGGTGTCACATTTTCCCTATCATTATTTTACCTATATCCTCTACGGCTCTTTCTAGCCTATCAGGTAGGCTTCCAATTACATCTTCTTCTTTTAGTAACTCTGCACTCATATAATTTATGGATACATCAAAACCTCTATTTACATATACAAATTCCATTCTTCTCGTTCCGCTTATAACTTCCTGAAGCACATGCCTCTTACTTCTTTGCCTACTATTTCCTCCACCTTTAGACAACCCTACTAGTACTCGGTTTATAACTCCCTCCGCTAATTCCTCATTTTTCATGTGCTTCTTAATTCTTGCAGTGCCCACTTGCTTCTTGCAGTGCTCATTAAAATCACACAGTCAGCTCTTTCTTTATTCTATCCCACTCTCCTCCTTACATTCACGATTTTACAAATCCAATAACATCAAACGCTTTTAAATACTCCCATCACTTTTTAGAAGTCTCTGTATGTTCTAACTAATAATTTTTACCTTCAGCTCCCTCCCCCGCTTCCTTGAGCTACCTAATTTACTTACTTCTTTCTATGCGGCTTTGCTGTTTACTATTTTGTCACTATTACTTTCTGTATTATTTACTTTTCCCTCTTCTTTATCCCCTCCTTTGTTAGTTATTCCAGAATTATATTTGCACTTGCTTCTTTTCCCATTAATGCAATTTTCATCTTTTCTTGTCAATCATCTCCCGTCTGTTCTGTTCTTATATTCTATGTGTTCCCCTTTATGTACTTTTGTCTCTCTAATCTAGTATTTACATAATCCAAATTACCCATTTTTCATCAATCTTTCTCTGCGCCTTTCTGTCACAAATTTTCCTCTCACTAGTTTCCCTCTCGCACTTCTATTTCTGCCGTCTTCCGTATCATCTTTCCATTTTCTATTTCCTTGTACATTTACTGACGTCTTCCTTTCAGCATTCCAAAATCACATTAAAGCTCCAAACCGCATCATTTTTATGAATATTCTACCGTAAGCTGAGAAATTTTGATTCGGTGATTTTGATGGATAAGCATGTTTTGGAGATTCCTGTGTCTAAGAACGTGATTTCTATAGTCTATATATATATATAAAAATCAATGTATGTATGTATGCATGTATGCATGTGAGGTGGTTTGTATGGCTGTATGTCTATATGTATGTCCTTTATGCTTGACTACACCATCCATCCGATCGACATGAAACTTTAGGAATTTGTTGAGTACACTCCCGG
>WYDF02298755.1:0-15728 GCA_009867245.2 Adranes taylori
TATATTGTCAATAAGGTCACGCTTATTTAACTGTTAGTATATGAAATACCTCTTTATAACATATCATATGATAGGCAACCAATATTTCATTGTTGTATACACAGTTTTAGTAGCTATTTGGAAAATCTTTAATTCCCATTTAATAAATTTAAAAACAATTTTGTAATTTAAAATACATTTTAATAAATAATTTAAAATACACTTTAATTTTATATTTTCTAATCAGTTATTGTATCTAACCAGTTTTCTCTTTACAGTTAACAAGGAATTTTGAATCTTGGTTTGAATTTTCATTGTTTCCAGCCAACTTACTCATATTGGCTTTCTTCTAGAAAGAGTTTTGACGTGTTAGACATTTTAGTATCGTTGTTTCCGTACAGGAAACATGAACCCTTACGCAAAATTTAAAAAATAGAAATAATGAAAAGTTAAATATATAAATTTTCTCTTTCCTTTCAAAATTAATATTTTCGGCTCTTAATTTCAATTCAATTCACAACTTTAATGATTGTGGTGGCGGTAAGCATTCAGTATTGAAAATTTGTAAGGTAAAGACATTGCATAATTTTAACTTTAAGTACAATTTCTTATATAATTTGTATCTTTTCAGCTTTGATAATGAGCCGATAATTGAGTTCAAACAATTGTCAATTTACTTTTTTGAATATCGTTGTATTGGCCCCGTAATATCTAATGTATAAAATTTTTGTAGACAGGTGACCAAAAATTGTCAATTGTCAAAAATTTTTTTAATATACTGTTGAATTTTTTAATATATTGGAGTAATTGAATTACTGCAGTTATACTTTATGTGTTATCATATCAACTCCAAATACTAAGAGGTGAAACTGATGTTCACATTTGATTCTATATTTTACGTTTACTTTTATTTTTGAAATTACTAATACTTTAAAGAAACTTCATTATTGAACAAACTTATGTCCTACAATTATGAATCAGCAACTATACATTTGAATTCCAATTCAATGTAACCATCACTTAAAATTAAGTTTATTTGATTCACTACTATATACATTTCATAGACAAGCAAACTTAATCAATAAATATGTATTACTTTATTTAAAATAAATTAAAAAATACTAAATATAACTTATTTTATTGCAAAATTTATTTATGCACTTCTTCCAGGAAGATTTATACATTATCTTAAATCTTAAAAGTATTATAAATACATAATATACACGTAAATAATTATAGAAAATATTTAAAGATTTGTGCGTCAATATTTTTTATACAAGTCAACTACTAGTAGCTAAAGCAGAAGAACTAAGCTAAATAGTTATCACACGATATTACGCAACTTTAATTAAAGAGTCAAAAACCCGAAAACGATTAATATAACAATAATTATAATTAAATAAATAGTTTCATTCATATTTGATAAACAAACAGTACATTATTATTAATTATTTTGTAGATATCACACACCGAATCACATGCATTAATACTATTTTCTAAAATTTTTTAATAATAATGAGTAAACTGAAATTTAATGTATTTCGTTCATAAATCTCATTGAAATGGCTATTTAAATGTTATAAATTTAATAAGCCCCAAATCTAATATTTTACTGCAATATCTTTTTTCTGTAAAGATCTGTGAGTACTGTTTCATTCCAAACATAAAAATGCAAGTATATAACATAATTTTATTATAATCTTGCAAATCATACTTGGCTTAAATTTATTGCTGGATTTAATTTAACATAAAAAGTTAATATTTGTATTTATTTTATTTGGTTATATGGTCACGTCTGGTATAGCGGACCAAAGATTTTTCTCAATTTAATAAGTTTATTGAAGCATTTGAATAAATTATTAGCAGTTTTGTTATTAGGAAAATTTCAGACCTAAAATAAATAACTTTAACAAACATTTCGGCATTAACTCTGTTTAAAATTAAGACATGATTAAAAAGCGATAGCCAACAATTTGGTAATGAATCCTTGCCCTACTATTCCAGGCACTATAAAATGTAACATAGTTGTTGCTACGATTTTTCTCAACTTAGGCTAATATAACTATTTGTATATTTAATTCACATGGTCATAGCGATTTTTTTATAAATAATTCTAATTTTTGTATAAATTATTTTTGATTAATTATAGGAAATAAATTATGTTATAATTTAGATCAAGGATATATTTATGGAACCGTTTAATCGTTGTGTAGGACGAAAATTTAGAAATTTCGTCGCAACAGGATTCAAAATTAACATACCCAAGTAGTTATTTAATTATTATTATTATCTAAATGATAGTAGTAATAATTTTAAAGTTGCACTGAAAATTATCGCTGTGAAAGTCGCAAAGTGTTGGTAACATTTCCATAATAATGTAGCACTTCGTGTTATATGTATAACACCTTATAAAATGATGTCACCCTTTAAATTATGATTTTAGTATAAATAATTCGCGTGAATTCTTGTCAATTTCTATTCAATTCACTTCAATAGACCTCGTGAGATATCACAATAATGTTATTTGAAATTAAGGGGACAGTTAACGAAGGCCAAAACAGATAGAAATCACCTGTCTTTATGTATCTTACATCACATTCATTGTAGGCGGAGTTAAAAGTGTCGCGCGTTTACGCGACGCGATTTTATTTCGGTTAGTGAGTCATGGGGTGAGTCATGGGTAATGAGCGATTCAATAGATTTGCAGTGGAATAACAAAGTTTGGATTTGGCAGCCCAATGTTCCTGATTTGCTCCGAGCGGCGGGCGCCTGTTGAAGTGGAATGAGCGAACTAATAGACAGAGACTAATAGTATAGTTGTTTGTAAAAGAGGAAAAATGGTTTACAAAATCGAGGAACCGGTTCTTCTCATAAAGGATAGAATCACAATAGAGCTTAGAAATTTTGAGAGAGCGATAAGTGAACTCACACTAGAGCTAGAAATATGTAGGAAAAACATTGAGGAAGAAAGAAAAGCAAGGAAATTAACTCAAATAGGGTACATATTTCATATAGGGTACAAACTCAAACTCATATTGGAAAGTCAACGGCAAGAAACAGCCACAAACATGACCAGCATAGAAGATAGAGCTTCTCTTAAAACAATAAAAACCAAAGGACAGAGGAAAGAAAAAACGAAAAATACACCGTCCGAAATACACCGTCCGCTTCACAACTGGAGAAGATTCTGAAGGCGGATCTTCTACTCTGTCGGAAAGTATGTTCTATATATTCAACAGCTTCGGCTCTAGAAAAAGGACAAAATCGGAAAAGCGGTGCCAGAAACAAGAGAGAAAATATTTGCCAGAAAATATATGAAAATATTTGGCTGCCAAAGAGTAAGAGCTGCGGAACTGTTTCATAAGAAAACCAAAAGAAATTGAAAGCATGAGCCTTCCTCCTCCATCACAGAAGAAATAGATAAAGACAATTGACTAAGTAAAACTACAAAGCCTCTCACAATCATATTGCAGAAACACAACAATTGTGGAAATATTAGAAAATATATGGAGCTTAACCATATAGAGTTGGATTCAGCCAATAATGAGAAAGTGTCCAGAGAACATTAAAAAGACAAGGCAGCTTTTAGGAGTTACGGAAAACCTTTTCACAATTTTCACCTTTCAGACAGAAAATAATTAAAAATAGTACCGAGAGGACTTCCACTTACCCTTTCCATTGAAGAAATAAAGGAAAACTTGGTAGAACAGAGCCTTCCAGTAAACTCTAGTTTTTCTATTACCTTGTTTCTAATACTTGGCAACACGGATAGAGTCATTTATTACACTACCAGAGCCGTGTAAGAAATAATCACTGAAGTAGAAGAAGACCAGACATATGGGATAGTTTCTTTTATTTGTGAATGGGCGTGTGTGAGCAGACATTTGTTTTTCTTTTCGTGTGTTAGTTGCTGTTAGAAATTTAGCTATTTTTATTTTTTTGTTTCTACATTTTTTTTTGTTGTTAGTTTTCGTTTTTACCAAAATGCATGCCTAGAATTCATAAAATAGTCAAGAAGAAGAAAAGTAACTACAACGCTAATCCTGAAAGTTCTGGAGGAACCAAACCCGTATGTTCCTGAATTCATTGACGAACAATAAATATTTCTTCTTCATCTCAAAGCCGTCATCCTTCTTCTCTCATTTACATAGGATATTGTGGGCCTAAGTGCTCCAGTGAAATGATAAAACTGTTGCAGTGTGCAAAATTTGTAATAGCCAGTTACACACCAGCCTTTCTGAACGAAGTGACTTAAGGTACTTTTTATCAATATTGTTCCGAAAGCAAAGAGTATACGAACTCATAAACTGTCAATGAGACCAAAACTGGAATCATGAAATTAAATCTAAGACAAATAGGTGGCTTCAGAGGCCACGTAGGAGCAAAGAATTTTTGCGGTATTTTGAATCATCCAATACCTACCATACATAATACTATTACAAAACAGAACTAAATCTGTAGCATAGGAATCAATGTCAGAGGCACTTGAAGATGCATTGAGCATGAACGACGTAAGTAGAGGTTTGACTGTTGTGTTAGGTGCTTCATGGCAGAAACGGGGTTTTACTAAATCGTTTAATTTTAGTTGATTATCCCTAAAGTTTATCATCCCTAAAGTGTCCCCGTCAAGCTTTGACTAAAATAAAATTATAGATGTGAGTAAATTTAGTTTAGTAAATTTTGTATGATCAAATTTTGCTTATGCAAAAACAAACTTCAGAATAAGCGTTAAGAAAGTAACTCTGCGAAATAGATCGTTTCAAGCGGTGGGATGGAGGTATCTGGCGCTAGAAAATTTTTGAAATTTGAAAACGAAAAAAAAACGATTGGTACGAATACTACTTGGTGGATGATGATAGTAAGGGGAAAGTCGCAAATTGTAAGCCGTATAGAGACAAACTAACTGTAAAATAATTAGAATGCATCGGTCACATATTAAAGATAATGGAGTTTCAATTAAAGAAAGGAAAAAAAGTAACAGGGGCCAAAGAAATATTAGGTGGCAAATATTTTGGAGGTGAAGGGCGACTAATCGATGCTGCAATACTTTCGATACAAAAATACTTGTGATTAGATGCGTCACCAACAGGGATGTAAATTTGTGTCGAGCAAGTGAAGAATCATGCAAATGTAATCACGAAAAATGTAAGGGCCAAAATAGTGTTTTTGAAAAGAAAACAGATAAACATGGTGAGCATTTCCATTTTCTAACTAAGGTAATGGAAAAATAAAACCTATTTTATGGGATTTGTCAAGTACAGATCTTCTAAAAAAATACGTTCATGGCCAAACGTAAAATTGAAATAAATATTTCAATAACGTTATATGGGAAGTTCTGTATAAAGCTGTTCAACCTTGAAGATTGATCCAAATGTAAAGTTTTTGAAAAATTGCAGATAGATCCAGGAAATAACGGCGTGAAAGCAATGACATTTTTTTACATAAAATGCATCTCAAAAGATGCTGTAGTAGTGGTTGAACCGGATAGAGTACCCTATGGAGCAGGTGCAAACGTATGTCCGCATTTTTTTGAAAAATACTTTTTTCTATATTTTAACTAATTTTCTAATTACGGGAAATGGCTTAAAGCGTTCATTAAATACTGTAGTATAATAATCAAAAAAAAAACTCGACAATCATTTTTTTTTATTTTTGTCGTTCAACCTCACCCTTAAATTAACGACTTTAGGGCGATAGCATGATTTCACTTTAATGTACACTTAAGGGCTCCTACACACACTGCGACACATAAGGAACAATGAGCAATTTTTATTAAACCTACTCCAATATGCGTAGTCACATTTGTGCGATATTATACAAACATAAAGGTAACTAACACCTTTCACGATATAAGTTGTGGTATATAAGTAACTTGAAAAACGTATGTCGGACACAATTGTTAACTACCTATATGATTGTGACCTCTATGACTTATAGATGTCACTATGTGTGTTCATTAGGTTTAATGCAATTAGCTCATTGTTTCTACAGAGTTGCAGTGTGTGTAGATGCCCTTAAGTGCGCCATAAAATCAAGTTGTTTTCTTTTTAAACTCTTTAAATTTTATTGTAAATAACATTATTGTGATAAAATGCGACGTCTATTAAAGAGAAAGATATATAAATTGAGTAGGAATCACATGTTTTTATTCAAAGCCTAATTTAAGAACACGTCATTTTGTTATGGTGTTATACACATAAGTCATTCTATATTGTTTCTAAAGGTTATAAACTATTTGATGCCTCTATAACGATATTTTCTACATACAGTTTTAAAGAATCACTAATGTTCGATTCAATAGAATTATCAAAACGGAGCTGGCTACAACAAAACCTAATAAGTAGACGCGCGATGCGATTTGAATTTTATGTTTGGGTTAGTGCACATTTTGTTAAGTAACATGGACACTAAGTGTCGAGTGACAGAAAGACAGCAACACGGTGGGAAAGTGCAAGATGCCGCCTCTGTCGGACAAACAGAAGTGCGATCGCATTAGAAGACTTGTAATGTAGCGTAATGACGTCGCAAACCGTTTTCCCATACTGGACGATCAGTAAATAGCAATAGGTACAAGCGAAGAGGGAAATCATGGTGCCAGGAAAAGCAGCTGCGCAATCATTAAATGACTAGTAACAACCCAAGTCAAGCAGCCCAAGTGGTAGTCCGCAAAATAAGAATTGTAATGCGAAATAGAGACTTATACATGTACATTAAACAGTGCTCAGATGATAATTATATCTTCATAGAAAGGGCAATATCCTCAGTGGAGGGAATGACAGTATTCATGGAGGATTCGGATGATTGCAGCTTGCTGAGAAAAGTTTTGGATACAGAAAACGACCCATACCATACATATCAGCTCGCAGATGAGAAAGAACTCAAGGTCATGGTCATAGAGGTATCGCAATGGCTAGAAATAAATTATAGAAAAAAAGAAAATCAACTACAGTTCAGTGGTAAGATTAAGAAACCTAGAAAAGGCCTTTCCATTAGTACTCTTAACACTAAAATATTCAGAAGCAGGGAAGAAAGTCTTTGATTTAAAAGACGTCATGAACGTTAAAATCCATAGCCAAAAGTATGGGCACGTCCACGATAGATGTACGGCGGCTCATGCATGCCTAAAATACGCTGGCTTTTCACCTTCCTATCAATCTAATCAAAACAATAATATCATTTATGGAAAACAGACTATTTGCAGCAGGAATCAAGTATTGTGTCTCGAGCTCTTAAAGAGCCAAGAAAGGCCTTTAACACGGGTCAGCATTGTCAGAAAAAATAAAAACAACAAATGCAAAACTTCTTTAATTCGCTCACGACACAGAAATTACAACACAACTCTACGTTATTTCGATGGCAAAAACCATCTTGAATTTCTGTCTAGAATTTCTGTCACACTATCCAAATAAGGAATCAGTTCATCAAAACAAAAAACTGCATCCTACCTAGCATGCAAATTCAACGAGAAGCGCACTGGAGATGACATACAAGAACAAGAAAAAACTTCACCAAAGTAATAATCAACAAATACCCAATACTGAACTTTGATTCAGGGTTGCTATGGAGAAATTGGATAAGAATAGCTAAAGGTGCATTAATCCCGTCATTATTGTACGGCTGCAAACTGTGGGGGAAACCCCAGTGTAGTCAAACAATAGTTAACAAAAGCACATAACTAGTTATTAAGGAAAGGAGTAGACGTCCCTGGTTTATAAGAAATAATCAAATATGAGAAGCATTCAGAGCAGAATAGCTGACAGAAACTGCTACAAAAAGGACAGATGAGATGTTAACAAGGCTGACAAACCACTCGATAGAGCATTTCCAAAAATAGAACTTAAAATGAAAATCCAAAAATAAACTGTCTAACGACGTAAAGTACAAATGCAGATCACAAGAAACAGAAAGATAATTATCTAATTAAATTCTGTGTACTTCTTTGCACCCAGAAATTTATAGGCACACTATTAACACATTTTATAGAATGAAAACACACATTTATGCACACAGTTAGGCACACACTTATGGAATGCAAAATAGAGAATTAGGAAAAAAATGCTATCAAAACGTACAACACACAAGTAATTCGTTTATTCTTTTAACTTCTATTATTTCTCCAAATACACTCAACTCCTTACACTATTCGACCAAAAGCTTCTTTCTGCTTAATTTGATCTCTAAATTTTATATTGCTTATTTCCGTAGAGACTAAGTTACATAAGACACCGCGTTTTTCAGAGTCAAATTAAGTTTAAGCGTCTGCCCTTCGTTTGCTGCTTTTATCGTTTTGATGCAAAATATAAAAACGGTTTGTTTTTTAAAAACATGTCAAGATCGCATTCTATTAAAGAAGTTTTAATGGAACTACTTTCTTTAATGTTTATTTATATATGTTATGTGTGTAGTTCCAACAACCGCGTAGTGTCACTAGTGAATTTTTCAAAAAACAAAGAAAATTTTGGGTCTAAAAAAATGATTTCCGAAAAGAAGTATTTGCCTGCAACTATTATAAACTGGTCCACTAAATTCCACTTAAATGGCATTAGTAGTTTAGGTAAAACGACGGAAAATTTGTACACAGTTATGTTACAAAAAACTTTGCTGGAAGACAATTTTGAAAGTAAATAATCTCAATTACTTTAATTATCAAACAAAACACTACGAATCTTATGTTTGTACTAATAATCAAATGAATTTAAATTTATTATACTTTATAATAGCCATTTCTTGACAGCACATTCAACTTACATTACAAGCGTTGTAATCTTTGTTTGGATAAGCACTAGAAACGTATAAAAAATAGCACCATTCATCATCAAATACGCACTAGTAGTAAACTGGCCGCCATTAAATATAAGATACTATATAATTAGGCCATTCAGAAGCTCGTGGTGGTGAGTCTACTACTAGTAAGATCCACTCAAAGACTAGAGCCATACTCAGAACTCCGTCTTCGATCGATGTGCTTTAGGTATGTTTCCGAATAGACGCTCCTAGTTCGATCATCATAATTAGCAGTAGTAGTTGTTCGTCCTGTGTCATATCCATCTAAATCTGATGGTGGACGCTTACATAAGCTGCAGAATGCACATTGCAATGTATTCTTGAACGCCTCGCGGAACTCACGATTGAAATAAGCATAAATGATTGGATTCAACGTTGAATTGAAATATCCAATCCAGAAAACGAGTGTTTCAATAACTAGTGGACATTCGCATGTTGTACATAGACTTGTACTAACGTACCATAAAAAAAATGGTAACCAGCAAATCATGAACGTTCCCATGATAATACCCAACGTACGCGCAGCTTTATGTTCGCGTTTCATTTTAATTATATTTCTATCTTTTGTTGGCGTATGATGTAAGTCTTGATTGATTTCATGCATCAATGTTTTTGATGAACCTCCAGAATTGGATAACATATCACCATTGGTATTGTTCTGATGTAGAAGTAACGCAGCACCGTGCCTTTGAAACATTTCTTTCTCTTGTCGATTCGCTTCCCGAAATATTGCCCAATAAGTGAACACCATTATCGCACCCGGTATCCAGAATGAAACACTACTGCTGAGCACCGCATAAACTTTATTCACGCGAAACTCGCATTTATCGGGACTTTTTTCTCTCATAACTTGATTTTCTTCTGTTGTGTACCAGCCCAAGAAGATCGGTATGAAACTTATTACGGCCGGGCTCAGCCATGTGGTGAGAATCATGTAGCCGACAACGCGTTTGGTGATACTGGCGTGATATTTTAGTGGACGTACAATGGCGTAATATCGATCGACGCTGATACAGCATAAATGAAGAATTGAGGCCGTTGAGAAATAGACATCTAAGGAATTCCATACATCGCACATGAAATATCCGAAAAGCCATCTGAAAAAATAAAATGCGTAATTTAGATGATTGATGAAATCACTTTTAAAGACAGAAGATCTATTTATTATCGCGTAAAAACTGCAATTACGTAAGAAAAGATAGTTTCTTCCTTAACGTTCTATAGTACTTTCATCAACTTGTTTTCGTTAGTTAACTTTGACATCTTTACATAAATTATTTTAACATAATTATAATAGGAGAGACCGGGTATAAAAGTAACGTCAGGTAGAAAGCAACAAATGCTCTGCATGATTGTTCAATGGTCCAAACGGCGCGTGCAACCGTTCAATGTCAGCATCGGCGCCTCCGTTGGATAACAAATTCAAGCATTTTAAAGAGCATACTGTATGTAAATAACTAAAGATTAACTTTTAGAAAATTTCTAATCGAGAAGTTTAGCGTACACTCCAAACCCTGCAATGAATGACCTAACCCAACATAATCTGAAGTAACCTAAATGCCCTAATTTATGAGGCTTTCCTAAACTATCATCAGATTTAGTTAGGGCCACAACACACAATTATTGTTTCACACGCCATATATCCCTACTACATTTGGATCATCTGAAACTTTAATAGAGATATCTAATATTCTTTACATTTCATTACATTTCCAAAATTTCGCCCAAAAAAAGCATGTTAACTTTAAATGTACTTATTGATGTTACAAAACTGTAGAGATCAAAGTCGACCTGCAACTGTTTCGAAGATACGAGGAAAATGATGTATTTGGATATATGTCATAGGGCACTATATCAGTGCAGATACAGTATTTTCTTTTCAAACGACTATGTCATAGAGATGTTAAAGTGAACCTTAAAAACGAAAACCCCCTCAGGTTTGAACATACAAATAGGTCGATAGTCTAGAGCTTAACAATTTCCTCATCTGACTGTGTTAGCATAAGTACAATATTAATAGATTTAAAATCAGATGGCGCATTTGTTAAGCTCTGGACTTCCAAAAGTATCTACCCAAATAACTGCACGTACAAACCCAGGTAGGGTTTATTCGTTTTTTAGTCAGAATGAACTAATAAATAATTATTTATGTTTCTAAAAATAAAAATAGCTTTTTAGGAAAAAATTGTCCATCACATCCAAAAAAATCATTCACTTTTAGTACCACTAGAATAACATAATACAAAATACGTATGTGTATTTATTGAAATAAGAAGATTAAACCCTGTGTATATTGAAATAAGATTTCTTTGAACCCTCTTACTAAGTTTATTTAAACAATACCCAACTTACTAAAACAACTCCACACCGCCGTAGAAACAAGTGGGGTCTAATTGTATCTCATTATTTCATTTTTTAATCTCCTCTATATCTTCATCTCCATGCATTCGTCCCTCTCAGCTATAATAGTTCTATTCATTCTTAAATAGATCCGCACGTCCTTTTCAGAACTGAGTCATTCGATCCTTTCTTTCTCCTTTCTACATTATTCCATTTCTTCCTTTACTTTAATGCTTGCTTCCATGTATTTTCCCACTTAGTTCTCCTAATCTCCCTTCAAAATTCTTGTTTTTCTCTTCCCTTTTATCCACCTTTCATCAACAATAATAACGATTATTAGTTTGAATACCACTGGATAAACATATAAAATTCGAGTACGTATTTAATGAAATAAAACAAATTTGCAAATTTAAAATGAATACCAACTTTTGTAAGAAATAAAAATTTATGAAATAAAAACATTCGTTGAACCCTCTTACAAACACTTATTTAAACTATGCCTAGCTTAATAAAAGTCAACACCTCTATAGAAATTCAATCCAACCCAACAGCGCCTCTTTTTTAATTTAATAATTTCTCCGGAGGACATAATACCTAACCCTGCACAACAGCACTCTGAAAAGAAAGTGACTAAAAGCAGTCGTCTTCACTAGAACACCGTACAAAGACGAACTTCAACAAGAAAGCGATAAGAAAAGCTGCCGAAAAAAGAATAAAATAAGAAAAAAACAAATTTAAAAGAAGACAAAAGAAAGAATGCAGCAGGTGAAAAGAAATATCATATTTTACAATAAGAAAAAGCGAACAAGGCAGAATTCCTCAACATCAGACTCTTCAGGAGATGCTGCTGCTAGCGCAGCATGTCTTTATTGTAATTACTTGTACTCAGAATCTACTAAAGGGTGGGTTCAGTGCTGGAAATGCAAGAAATTGGCGCATTGATCATGTGCGGGAGAGGAGGAAGAAGATGACGAAGTAGTACACCTGTGCATCAAGATCTTTACGAACTAAAATAACTGAAGTATATGATACACCATGCGGGCAACAGAAAATTTCAGGAGTTACAGCGACTGGTAGGTCGCTGTAACTCCTGGTAGGTGTTTGATATTCAAAAGTGGTAAAGTGGTAGGTGTTTAATATTCAATGTGTCATTCTAAGAAAAATCATAAATGGCGATTCGTTTGTTGAAGATGCAGGAAATTTTTGTGATCAGAAAATTCAAAAAACTTATATATTATTACTTGCAATTACTTGCTATTTATAGATTTGAATGCAGCTTTTGACAAAATAGGGAGAAAATGTTTATGGCAAAGAATGCTAGTGCTAGGAATATCAATGGGAATGAGAAGAATGATGAGGAATATATATAAGGAGGCGACTGTAAGAGCGATAAAAGTGGCAGACTGGTTCATGTTGAAGAAGAGAATGAGACAGTGTTGTCTGTTAAGCGCGAGCTTGTTTAATATATTGTAACGTCGAGATTTGGTTTAGCATAAAAGGTTTAGCATTGTAAATAATATTATAGATAAGGGGACTGTCAACGAGTAACATACGATAGAACTATTTTATGATCAAAGTACAAAGATAAATATTTGTAATTGATAATATCTCATTAATTATAAGTTAAACAAATCAATTGTGCATAGAAGCTATGCATGGTAACAAAGTCCATTGACCGATGTCACACAGGTGTTATATAAAATATTCTAGAATGCGCTAATGAAATACAAATTTATAATGACAAAAAATATGCATATCATGGAAGGGGATCAGTATGTATATAAACGATGCCCAGCTCTAGGAGAGTCATAGTAATTTTGGGCATACGCCGGATGTCGTAATGTCCGAATAAGTAGCGAAATAATAATCCGGAATAAAATAATATTCGAATAACAATTTATTAAAAAATAAAATCATATAAGTCTGATCATAAATTCGTATAATTAAAGTCTGATCATAAATTAAATTTATTAAGTATTTTGTTATGCATCCGTCTGATGTATCGCAGTACTTAGCATTCATATTTTGGAGAATAATTCAAATAAATTAACTTGAATAAATTAGATAAATTAATTGATTGATAATAAATGAATGGACGCTATGTGGGGTTTATTAGTATAGGTACCTAAAGCACATCTCATTTGATTGAACTCAATTACGATTAAAGGTGCACAAATTAATCATGACAAAAATTATGCATATTGGTATGTGAAAGGGGATCAGTATGTATAAACACGATGCGCAGTCCTAGTAGAGGAAGAGTAAATTCGGCCGCCCGCCGAAGGTCGTAATGCCCAACTAAGTAGCGAAATAATAATTCGGAATAAAATATCAGAATAATAATTAAATAAAAAATAAAGTCATGTCCAATTAAAGTGTGATCATAAATTTATTAAGAATTTTATTATGCATTCGTCTAATGTAGCGTGGTACGTAACATTAATATTTTTGGGAATAATTCAGATAAATTAACTTGAGTATAATTTTGATGAATAAAGTAAAGTCGAGTATAATTAGTAACACGTTTGTTCATCAAGGTAAAGCCAGAAGAAATATAAATAAATAATTAAGATAATGGCGCGTTACTCTAAAATATTAAATAAATAGTTTGTAATAAATAAATAGTTTGTGTGCGGCGGCAAAATCTGTAAGTACCTAGTTTAACATTTCTTTGATGTAACTTAATAAATTATAAAGTCATCTTTATTCAAGTCTTAGTTTATTTTATTAATTGCAAAGCGTTCATTATTTTATTTTACGTACGGGAATGAATGAACATGTCACTGGATTGCATGTAAATATTTTTAACGACAAATAGAATTTAATTAAGTTTAATAACTGTTTCATTACTGCTGCCTGAATTATTATGGCTTATGACTACCGTTAAGGATTTTGACGTTGCCAGTAATTACTCACCCATGAAAGGTACAGTTAAATCTAACCGGCACGTCCAGCTTAGCGATTGCCCGGCCTAGTGTTTTATTCTAACTTAAGTGGGCAGTCTGGGGAATTTAAATTGGGTCTTTCGGCATCAACTATTCAATTAATAACTTTGCTAGAAGTAGCGAAACTGAAGTGCTGTCTTATAAAATAACAAAGGAGTGCGGGTACCTATAACAGTGAGCAGGGCATTGCTACCCTAAAATTCCCCTTTCAATCATGTCACCTCAGAGGAACAAACCTAAAATAACTGTGACAATATACATATCGCAATTGGAAGAGATATTAAGGAACGGAGAGGCAGGAGGGGTATGGGAAGAAATGAATTAGGTAATAAGTAGAATGTTTAGATTTATAAAAAAAGGGCTTCAAGTGAATGTGATGAAAACAAAGATAATGGTATGTGTTTAAATATTTAATATACATGTTGAGCAGCTACGTTGCATGTAAGGAACATGTAAGAATGATGGTACCGAAGGCAAAAATATCAGCAAAAATTTATTATGCTACAACTACATGAAAATTCAACAACCCTGTATATTGCAGTCATTGGCTGGAGGTTTGTTTTTAGTGTTGGATTCATACGAAAATGATCAGTTAGATCCATCGAAACCACTGAAAGGTGGAAACATTAATTTTATTAACACCAACTTGGTAGCAGCACTAGATAAATGCAAGTTGAGTGCCAGAGACTTTGTTCATATTTTAATGCCTACTGTAGAAGCTTTGGGGCACTACACCCAAGATTTAATTATAAACGAACTTCAATACTCCAATGTCGCTAAAAGCTTCGTGCTAAACGGGCTTCAGAATTAAAATCTAACGTTGATGTGTACTTCATTAACATGGAGAACTGCTTCCAGCAGTATCGCGAATCGAGAAAATCACAAACTTTCCGTAATTATCTCTGCTAATGGATCGGAACATCTATTGTGAATTCCGCAATTGGCTTCTGGTAGTGGATAAAACGTGGTAGCAGCTGTTTAGCTGTTTTCAACTTGCTAATTTTCAGCAGGAAATTAGCTTTTAGATACAGTATAGCCCATATTCTGTGACACTACTGCGTCAAATACTGGAAGAATAAAAGTTTCTTGTATTCTGTTAGAACAAAAACAAGAAAAAGGTCTCTTACTCCTACCTTCTAGACACCTTATATATGAATTAGTTATAAAATTTGCTTTTGGGGCATGTATGGCTACATCGTCTGGACCTACAAAACGATTATTTCAACGTTTTATGGAACGCTCAGCTAATATAGATGTTTCAAAATATGTTGTTGGAATTAACGATCAAGTTATTATGAACAGAATCGGAAAAGATGGAGATACTAGCATACTGCATTTTCCCAATAAATAAGTTAGGAAACTAAAACTCTTTCGATTACCTCGAGCTTTTCACTATATCAGATGGATGCCGAAAGCAATTTATTGTTTAAAAGTTTTTACTTTTAGAAATATACATAAATGCTTGATACAACACTCCTTCAGCGTGCAAAGCACCCTCACAGGATATGATGTTTATAAAGGATCTTTTTTTTTACATTGCGAAGAGAATACTGTCAAATAAGCAGGTGGGGTTCGTGAGGGGCAAGGGTACAACGGATAATACAGTTACGTTAAACTACTTAATAAATAAGGAAGTGAGCGAAGGGAGGAAGTTGTACCTATTGTTCTTGGACCTCAGCG
>WYDF02298777.1:0-29265 GCA_009867245.2 Adranes taylori
TTTTCTACCTTTGTGGTCTCTCATATATGATTCGCAATTTTCGATGATTGCTTGCTTAATTAAGAACAACTATTACATATATAACTGTTTGATGTTCTGATATATATTAAACACTGGATGAATATTACAATTTTTCAAATAAATTTTGATATAAACTTACAATTAAATGTTTATTTTTCTTGGGGCGTAATGTTTTATGCTGCCTGCTCTGGAAAATCCGAGATAACAATCGAGGTCATCCATAGCATTTAAGTTCATCTTATAGAATTATAGACGAATCGACGGGTCCTCTCTATACAGGTAATATTTTACGATTAATATGTCATTTGCCTACAGCTTCTATTCATTCGGCTCTCTTCTCGTTTCTGAAAAGGTCATGTAACCAATCGAGCCCTTGAAGTCAACCCTGCCGGCGAATATCGACTTAAGGATTATATTATAATTTTAAATTATTGGAAGGATCATCTTATACGGTTTTATTATTATCGATATTTTCAATGAGATTTATGTAATTCATATGGACTAGGGCTTTTTTGAGGGGGAAATTCTCAAGTTTACGTTCCAAATGGTAAAGATATTCATATTTTTTAAAGGATATTTTGAAATAAATTACTAGCTGCGTTTTAATGCTTTTATGCGTAGCCATATACATTATTTTGTTGTAGCAAAGATAATGGTTCCATATTATGCTTTCAAAGAACATTTAAAAACCAAAAGGTCTCGACTTCGCGTTACGAGCAGTTAAATATACTAAACTCTTGTAATCCGCTTTAAAACAATATTCAGCACGGAGAGTTTAGCTTTATTAGTTCCAAAGATATAGTCCAGAATACCTTAAAAATTCTCCATAGGTTACCATGGTACTTTTGTAGTGGAATTCTGAAATTATTCTCTAATATTTTGTTCCAAAACTAGTATTTTACATCATGTATCTAGTTTCGTGTAATTATTATATTGATATATAATTAATATCCAAATACGAAAATACTATTTTTAAAGACATTTCAATTAAGCATTTTAAACATCGTTTGTTAAACATACAGTCAACGATATTAGTTCAAAGTAATTGCATCAAATAGGTTCAATGCTAAGTATGGAAATGCAATTACGTAGTTTGAGGCGTTGACTTTGCGAGATGTTTATATAATTAGATTATAGAATAATGTGGATAGTCAATTCATAAAAAATTTCATAAGAGATTCTAATCATATTCATATTCAATTAAACTTATCGTCGTAATGTAAATATTCATTATTATAATTTCTCCATATTTTAAAGCACATTGAATATATTAATTTATTTTATAACTATGTACAAATATCTTTGATAACTAATGTACAAATAAACGTTAACAGAATTGCTATTTAATTCATAATAGTATTGCTCGTCTAAGATAATTATTTTTAAACCCTAATGTTCCTTCTTCTAATATTTTCCTGGGCTCAAATTGATGACGCATACACTGCATCCGAATATTTCTATTTTTTACTTCGTTTTTTAGCATATAATTAAACTATGAGTACTTTCTTTAGTTCGAACCAACCTGTACTGTAAAAGATTGGATGATTGTTCATTTTTTATTTAAATTAGTTTTTTGTGTCCGATCTTCTGTCACTATATTATTTTGTTTTTAATTGCAACATCATGCTGCTAGTATAAACGTGTAATTAGGCCCTTTTTTCTATTTCCTGCTATGATTATCAGATCTTGGGCTTTTAATTCTTCTCTGATGTCACCAATTCCTGCTATAGTCTGACATTTCTGTATAGTCTGTTTAGACAGGTCGGTATAGTTGTATTTGCTTTTTCATCACTTTTTGTCCATAACTCGCACCCATACATCAGAGTTGGTTCTAATATTGACTTGATAATTCTATCCCTTCTTCTCTTGGATATTTTGTCATGTTGCGTGACATTTTGCAGTTTGTAAACCGTTTGACGAGCTTTCGCCGCACTATATTTTGTGTGATATTTCCAGGATTGTACTCTATCAAAGATATATCAAACTTTATAAATTGCCCATCGAGTTTGATGCCATGGCGCTTTGGTCTGGTACTTTCTGTTTTTGGTATTAACAAGCTTTCGGTCTTACTTGTGTTAACTTTGCTAGCAACTGTCTCTGCCTTGCTGCATGCACTGTCTTCTGTGTTTCCTAAGATTATGGAAACTTGGGCGAGGTCCCTGCTTTTTTTTTAATATATCATGTACGTATATATTATATAAAACCGGTGAAAGCGGGGTACCTTGTGGTAATTCTTTTCGAGCTCTTTTAGGACCTGATATGCCATTATATTCCAAAAAGTAGTTGACCATTCCTGTAATTTCTTTTGGAAATGCTAAATGCCACATTTTATGAATCAAGGCCGCCTTGCCACACCTAGTCGTAAGCTTTCTGAATATCCAAGAACAAACATACAGAAATGAGTTGTATGCTCCTAGACTTGCAGATAATTTCTTGCAACACCGCAGCATGTTGCATTGCAGCCAACGAACTTCTGAACCCGAATTTGCTGGACGGAATAATGTTGTTGTCTTCTGAGTGTTCCTGAATAGAATCTTTAATAAGAGTTTCCGCTTCTTTAGTCATAGTATTTAACAAACTGATAGGTCTTCTGTTGATTACTATGCTCGAGACCTTTTCCTTTTTTGGAATTGTTATGATGGGGGCTCCTTTTCACTCTTTGGTGCAATATTTCAGTACCAGCATACTGTACTGAAATTAATTGGTAAGCTGTTTAATTAATTGGTTTGAGTGGCAATAGTTTTAACGCTTTCTCCGGAAACTATCAGAGCCTAAAGCCTGCTTTAAGTTTATGCTTTGGATAACTCTTTGAATATCATCTACATTGTATTTGATGATTTGATCATCTGGTATCCACTGTTCAATTTGGCGTAATGAAACTTTTACTGATCTCTCGAGATTTTCCGATGTTGGATTATTATTGAAGAATTCTTCCTTCAGACTGTCAGCTATTATTTTAGCCTTTTCTTCATCCTAGCTTTCCTTCAGACTTTTAGTGGAGGTTTAGACGCACCATTTTTATTTAATGTTGTGACTAAATCCTAAAACTTATTCAAATTCTCGTCTACATCATCAATGATTTTTTCCCAGCTGTTTGCACTTTTTTCCTTTAGCATTCTGCCAACTCTATTTTGCAGAATAGTAAATTGAACTTTTTGCATTCCGTGTTGCTATCCTAATGTTTTTATATTTCATTAGTGAATACTAATTTTAAAATGCTTGGTAATGTTTCTAATAAAATTCTTAATCTTTTCTTTTTAATTTAAATCTCCTTTTTGGTTAGCATCTTTTATCTTATCCGCGTAGCTTATTCCTTCCATCTTTTCTGCGGACTTAACTTTTGAATTTCTTTCCTCTATTTGCTTTTGCTTAAATAACAGCTGGATTTTGAGAACAATTTTTGAACGAGGCAACATGCTCGGCTCCATAATTACAACAAGTGGGTTTCTGGACATCTTTTCTGGATTACATTCCGATGACGAGTGACTTTGTGTGCATTTGAAATATCTGAAGGTTGTAGTGCAACGGTACCGAAAGTGGCCAAAACGCTGACATCAAAAACAGTGTTGACTTACCGTTTGTTTACGTTTTGGCTCCGTCAAACTCTAACATGTTAAAATTCTTTAATATCAAATACCTTTCTACATTCCTCAGATTTTTCAGTATTAATTAATACCAATGGAAACTTTTTGTTTTTTGTAGAAAGTCTTTTAATGTTAAACAACAGACCTTTTTTATTATGTATGGATTATGTTCGTGGATTTTGATTTCCAATTAAATAAAAAATTGTTCGTTTGATTCACTTATCTATTAAGTATTCTTAAATATTTTCGGTTATAAAACCACCATCAGAAGAAGAATATACTACAATGATTATCAAATGATGGTTATATAACCCAAAACGTTCAAGAATATTTAATAAAAAAGTGGATCAGACGTACAATTTTTTATTTAAGCAGACCTCTTGTCCGCAAGTCTTCTTCTATGCAGTCAGGGATACCTTTAATAACCACCTGCCGTTCTTTTTCTTCAGGGATGCTCCATATTTAACTTCTTTAAAACCGTTTAAGTAGCCCTACAGTCATCTGAGCTTTTAGTGAAAAGTTTCACCTCTTTTATATGGTGAAGCGCTTTTTCAAGTTCTATACCATTTTCACATAAAATTTTCACCACCTTCATGTAATTTTCACTTTTGTGAAGACAAATAGGTGCCGGCGACCTTTTCAGTTTTAGCTGTGTAATCGTATTTGTATTTTCTAATGAAACTGCTTCATTATCAATATTTGATTCTGATTCAAATTTGGGAATAACTAATTTCCTCCCATTGTGCATAAAAGATCTTAAGATTTATGAAGTATCCTTGTAAGTTTCACCTGCTCGACTATCTCATTATCGTTCATAATAATGTCATTTATATCTTCAGCATCATTTGGTGTTAAAATATCAAAAGGATTTGAAACACTAACTGTAGATCTGACACTATTATTTCTCCATCTACTTTCACATGTTGAATTATTTAAATCATCAGATTTGCTTAAATGTGTACCAAACTTTGTTTTATTTGCCCTAAAACTTTCTCGTTCTTTCCATCTATCCTTTAACAACATACATTATTTACCAAGAAAGGTTACGTGCGCATTAAGTTCTTTATTTTTAGCTTTCTCTACTTCAAAGTTATTTTCATAAATTTCAATCTTTTCTTATAAAAGATCAACGTCTTTTTTAGATACCCTGGTAATGCTTTATCACTAAACTATTAATTATAAAGACTATTTTATTAAAAGAGTCCGAATGTTTATTTTCTAAAAATTTAGTACAAATGTCAGTTTTGATTCATGTCCGACAATCAATCAATTTTAATTTTATCGAAACGAAATTGCTCCTGCAGCCGCATTTTATACAACCACAGGGAAAATCACGCTTAAGAATGTCAGATCTTTCTATTAAACACAATTCTTCAAATTAAATCGCAGATAATCAATACTCACGCGCACTTTTAACAGAGCTGCCTGAACGCGTGATCATACACGCTAAGTTTAACAAACGAATATTTCTATTTGATTTTTAACTAAATTTAAATAAATGAGCGACTTCAATATTAACGGTTTTTAAAATGACCTTGAAATAAATTATAGAATAAATATATGTTTTACTATTTTTATGTTGACAAGCACAAAGCTTACTAAGAACGACGAAAGATTGAAGCGAAAGTCTAATCGTATGATTGCAGCAATGCGTTTCAATGCTAAATTATTGTTATCCTAACCAACTATTAATCTAATTGAATTTAATAGACAAGTTATAAGGTGACACAGTTGAAACTAAATAGATCAACGTTCGTTCACTAGGTGTATGCAAAGATTTATTTAGTATGATTTTGGAACATACTTAAATAATTAATTTAACAAACCACCACGGACTTTGACTTCAGGCTCTTACAGCCTTTTCAACAATACACATCCAACTAAGAGAGGAGAGCCCAAATAGGATGGAATAATTGGATCAAATAATGAATGAAAAGACCTGACGAATGAGACTGAAATGAGGAAAGTATAAGCCTAAATTTGATGCTTAAAAGATTCACTAGCGCTAACTGAAATAACACAAAAATATTCGGAATGTATCTTTTATATAACGGTTTTTGGGGATAATGTTTCTTAGCGAAAAGGAGTTGATGGCAGCTATAGAGCAGGCTACTGAAACATTGTCAAATCAGAAAACACAAAGTTTGCCTTAGCGCTTTTTATGCTTTGAAGATCGCTTTTTATTACTTTGTGTACTAAGCCGATGTTTTTTCTGGAAACAAACAGATCTTGCAGAACAAACAGAATCGATATGGGAGGTAAAGATTTTTTTGGAAAAGACACTGCGGGGAAAATTTATTCAAAAGCAAAATGGAAGATGCTTGAAACAGAGTTGCCTGAATAAGTAATGGAAATACAGTAAAGTATCCAATTTGGAATATTAATTGCGAATTTTCTATGAATGTGCTGAACGATCTACTGTCGGATTAAAGTTATTTAAATTATGTAGCTGCAGAAGAAAGCTTAATAATTTATTTAGCACCTTTGTAAACAAGTTATTTGATAATTACGCTCTTTGTAAACGCTTAAGAGTTTGCTCTTTGAACTCTCGCTGCTTATTTCAAAGTTATTATAGTGGACTCTCGCTGCTTATAGTGGACAAACATATTGTAAAGTTATTATTTTATTATGAAACTTATTATTCGATTACTATCCTTCTAAATGCATTAACAATTGATTTCCACATGTGGTAATATTCCAAAAATGTGTTAATTGCTTCAGAATATTTTCCTTCTGGATGCCAGTGTCCTAGACTTTCTAAATGCCCTTTGCATACTCAAATGAACAAAAATTTTCATACGAGAAGATTTAAAAGCAATATTATACGTAACAACAATTATTATAAAGAACAACAATCATTTAATAGATTAATGCTAAATTCTTATTTGAAAATTGTAGCCAACGAAAAACAATCCTAAACTTTTAGGTATAACGACATCGATTTAACGTGCAAAACAAAACCATTGAAATCATTTTAGTATGAAACTGCAACAATGCTATCAAGTCGTAAAACAGAAATCTTGACTTGCCAATAAAATATTTTATTGTCTCTAGAATGTATTTACAGTAGAAGGTTTTTGGAATAAAAGAATAAATGATTACTACAAATTTATATTTAAAGGCACGATGGAGTTACGTATTACGTACAATAAAATTTTATTTGATTTATTTATACCGTGTGTTCAAAAATGAATTTCCCGCCCAATCTATGCCAATCCCATCAATCAATTCGCATGTACGTAAGTGGAAGTCATACTCTAGCTCAGGGGTTTCCAATCTTTTTAATGTACTGGACCGGTATGTAGTAGACAATATGGTGGCGTACCTGTAGAAAAATAGTAAACATTAATAGACACATACAAACCGAGTTAGATACCCTCTCCCGCATGACTATGAATCATGTTGTTACTATCACCGTAGAAAGAGAAAGTATTCGGACTGAAAAAAGGCAGACAATGTGCTCGGCTTTGGCGATGTATTGTATGTATAAATGAAATATTATTTTACTCAAAATATTATTTTCATTACGCCAACTTTAATGCGTTTTCTTGTTTGGGTTTTCTGTAGTTCGTTCGGGTAGATACATTGTGTTTAATAATCTCCACTTGTTGAATATTTATTCCTAGTTTTGGATATTGTGGACAATTGATTAGCATATATAGTGTCTACCTGTAAATTCGGATATTTTGCAGTACTAAAACATTGATCTGAGCATCTAGATACATTTATACAGGTAATCTCATAACTTCACTTTATCTTTTCAAAATCTTTTAATACAGTTATATATTTTTTTAAATGAACAAGGACATTATAAAATATGTGCTGTCAAAATTGTGTACTGACTTAAATACAAAATTTTTGGACGTAGAAGACGATGAGAATTTTATTAATACTGATCAGTTAAGCTTACAGAAGGCGAAACTGTGATGACGAATGTACAGTTTGGATAAGGCAATTTTCTTCCTTAATCCACACCAACTGGTTTACAAAAAGGCGTTTTAGGCACAACGTTACGAATTTCGATAACTTTTGCCAGCATTCTAAATTAAACAAAGTTACAAAGAGAAAAAGATCATTAGCCTTAATTTCTTTTACTCTCACAAAGACGCATATAGTTATCTTCATGCCGATCCTGCAAACCTTGATACCTTTACGGAATATTTTAGATCAGGAATGACTCCATCTGCTGCTAAATTATTTCGTTAAATGAAGATATTAGAACTCGATAACGAATCTCCTGCTACATCAAAATTCGCTAGTCCGAGTCAACCCCACTGACAGACAAATAAAACATGTATGATATCTGGAGGACGGCAGAATATGGTACTCGTGAAGAAATGAGTATTTCGAAAGCTTTACAAAATAAAAGTGAAGAACTGAAGCTATTAGGAATTGAAATAAAAATGGTTGCAAATCCTATGATAATTGTACTGAGAACCCCAATACTGAGAAGAAATTTAAGAGAGGAGTTCACAAATTGTGTTTATCGAGTCTAGTGGGTCTTGTGTTCAAATGTTACGTGCGTAACATTGATAAGTTATAGACTGTTATAGACTGTTCTTTCTAAGCAGCCGCGAAGAACTGTTCCTAAGTCAGTCTAAAACGGTACCCGTTCCACGGAACGTTATTTTTGGAACAGGTATTGCGTTTGACAGGTGTCATTTGAAAATCTAAGATGGCGGATAACATTTATCTTCCGGTTGTCATTCTGGGGGAACCAATGATTCCATTTTTACTGACAAACTTGAATTATCTGGCGGGAAATTTGAATTTTATGCTGGTAGAGTTTAGCTTGAGACGTCTATGGAGCTGGTGACCTCTTCAAGGGCATCGCGGTGGGGAACATGGTGGTTCTTCGGCGGTAGCCCGAGACTCCTTAGGTCGTATACTTTTAACGATTCTCTTCAATCATTCGGCCGTAGATGGCTCCTCACCGACCCACTGTCTGTGCTGTACTTCCAGTGTATTCAATGTACTTCTAGTATCGTAAACCCCTCTCTGTCCCTTCTCTGCATGTATGTAATCTGTTTACCCTCTATGTATAATCCATAGTACACCTCTCTGTCGGGCTCCAATTTACCCTCTATGACTTTCCGTGTTATATCTCTGGGATAGTTTACACTCTCTCGGACCCCTCATGGGTCGTTGGGGCCCCAAAACTGGAAGCATAGCTTCCAAAAATTGTATATGCGCAGCGCTACGATCAATCTCTTAACCCTAATTAATGCTTTTTGTCTATTTTAGTTATTACGCGCTCAAGTCGAAAAGGCACTATTTGAAATTTAAGTCTGATAAAACTAACATGGTAATCATTTCAAAAAAGAATAAAAATTCACACGTATGATGAGTCAGCAAAATTCTTATCTATTTCAAAAACAGTAACTCATTCTTTAAAAGGTAACCGAATATTTATTATTATTTATTATAAATGTTTCTTCCGCTTGTTGAATCAATGATCTTATTAAAAGTTTAAAGTTAAAAGTTTTTAACTTTTCGATATAAATGAAGTGTCAAATATAATTATACAAAAAGTTTTTTGTCGTTCAAAATAACTTAAAAGCCCCTTTTTTCACGGCCAACTATCTATATATTAAATTTTCTGCCTTAATATTTAATTTTGTGTGAATATACCACTGTAATTATATACATATGAAATTTGATATGTCATGATATCCCATATAATAATTCAAATAGATCCACACTCATAGAGATACGAGATCTAGCTGTTAGAAAACAGATTCCACTGGTTGGAACAGAGATACAACTAATAGTAAACATCTCATGACAGTATAATGGATATCTTCAGTCGATTTTAGTCAAGTCAAGATCTAAGATTAGCGTTTCTATATAGATGAATATGTAACATTTTCAACGAGGCTTCGATTCAATACATAGTACATCTTCAATTCAAATTTCAATATCACAACGTTTCGAATCATATGTTTCATCATCGTCAAGACAAACTGACAGATATACGAATAGTTATATATTAGTTAAATCTAATGTGATCAAGTAAAATTCCAGGCAGCTCACATAAATAGGAAATATAATGGTAAATAGAGAATTTAGTATTGGAGATACAACCATCGCGTTTTGCAAGGCTGGTATCTCCAATGACTGAAGATAATTAATATGTATTTTAGATAAGCATAATATATACAATATGTAATAAATGTTTAAATGTTATTTTCAAATGTACTGTTTCGGTTTAAATGAAGACCAATCTATATTTCTACAATCTAAGCAACGACTTTTTGGACCCGGTAAACTGTCGACGTGGCTGCGACCAATATTATAATGAACAAATTGGGGATTTTTTTAGACGTCGTTGCCTCCACAACCACAAATTAATTATAATAGTTGTTTTTAAGCAGGTAATCATCGAAAATTACGAATCACAAAATCCCCGAAACACAAAATCCTCACGATATCTAAAAAAATCCCCAATTTGTTAATTATGCGTATATACCGTCTAAGTATATGTATCAGGAGTAATCAGTGGTATATCAGTGGCTTTTCAAGTCCCATATGTGTGTTCTATTGTGCAATTTATTGCTTTAAAATGCATGTTATCACCATAAAAATTGATTTATTTCTCTACAATAAGTTTGGTAGTCTTCATTAATTGGGAGAAAATTGTAGAAACAGATTGTAGAATAATTGAAACTTACATTTACATTTTTCAACGAATTTAAATTTTTTCAGTTTTTAAATATTTTTCACTTTTTCTAATTTTTTTTGAATAAAGTAGTTCTGTACTCGTATGCGATGTGCACGCGTTCGCGGTTGAATTTAGAATGACTGCAGCGGAGCAGTGCCGAAGTAATTATAAGTGCGCGCGAGGGAGAGATAGACAATATATATTGGAGACAGATAGAAACGAAGCATGAGACTGCAAATGAAGAACAAAACAAGTTTCGACATGAATAAGCATGTTTCGACAGGAATAAAATTCTACGGAAAAAGATAACGTCATCATCATGCCTTGGAAATTGTCTAGACAGATTTCATGCAATTCGATAACGATATCCGGTGAGTCATCGAATTCAAGGTCAAGCGTCTAGCCATAAACTAAACTTGTCTATACATGAATAAAATTCTTGGAAAAACGTCTGGCACTGATAAAGAAAGTATGAAAGTCGAATATCCGGTAATGATCTTTAGTTTTGAAGTGTTTGTTCGATGAAGTGCATAACGGTAAACAATGAATCATTTACTGCCTCTATTGCCACTTGAACAACAAGGAGTTGCATCAACAACATTAAATGACGATGATATAGATATCTATCAAGCGATTGAAGAGTTTAATAAACAATTGGAAAATAATCTATGGAAAGAAACATTGTTTGTCGGTGAACGAAAGTATCTTTTGATTACAACGCAATCTATTAAAGTATCTATCGGTCTAAGTTCTGACCGTCGATTAGTGCCGATTATACTGCCTGTATCCTATGCGCGAAAAGGAAAAGGAACTTTATCATTCACACAATCAGAACGGTTTAGTTTCCAACAATTCTATCACGAAATGGAATCGTATCTGTACAACAACAACACTAATAGTAAAGAGACTAGTTATTACAAATGTCCAAACTGTACGACATTAAAACGAAAGAAATATGATGCTGTATATCTGAATAATAATAAAACGCCTAACAGTTAAATAGTGTTTGGTGGTTGCAGTATACATTTCTGTAATGCAAAAGGTATAAAGATTAAAATTGAACAGAACGGGTTATTGATATTATTGAATCAAAATGACATTCAAACACTTAAACACATTACTCCGTTACTAAATGTACAACTCGTAGTGTTGATGAGTCTGAAATTCGATCAATGCTACTACAATTGCTTGGAGAGGTTATCAAAAGTGTCGGTCCCTGCTGATAATCTAATGAAAGCAGTATCATTGATGACAATAAACAAGTTCTTGAGTATATTAAGACTTGGATTATTCGTAATCCATTAGAAGTGAAACACAGTAACGCGTAATTTATGCTCGAAGGGGTTATTAGAAATTCCGAAAAGGTAATAACAGATTTAGTTTCAAAATGTCATTAATGCTCAAACAGCAGCAGGTGAAGTAATTACAGTGCAAACGTTACGTAAAGAAATTAAAGAATTTAAAGATTTATCGTGGAATGTAAAGATGTGCAGAAGCAATTGGATGAATATACAACAACCAAACAACTTGTGAAGGATTTCAATAAACTTAAAATCTAAACTGAATTATGTAATATAACAAATGTATTATACCATATATTATAGCAATTTATGATTCAAACATATAGAACGTAATAAAATCTGTTTTATATTTAACTGCTAGATATAGAAAGTATTTATGATGCAAGGGACTCTGTAGCCTAGACTTCCTTAATACTGAAAACTATACTCTAGAAGCTAAATATGGATAGGATTTATGTGTAGAGTAAGGGAGTCTGTATCATAGACTCTGTATCATAGAGTCTTAAGCTAACATCACATTAGTAGCAAAATATGACTATACAATGTATGCATGGAGCAAGGGGCTTTAATTCCACGCTACCTAGAGTAGATGATAGACGATAATCCGCTATATAATAGTTGCTTCAGTAAATGGAAAATATATAAGAAACTTAAGGTATAGACAAATAATATATGAATCTCTCTCCACCAGAAATAAATTCGGAGCATGCGCGGTAAGGGGGAGCGTTTCACTCCCCCTTGTAAATGGAATATATAATAAGAAATATAGCTTAGAGTGTTGGCGAATAGGTCTACAACGCTCATTTTCGCCTAAAAATAGATCGAAGTGTTCCAAGGGTCACATTTTGTTAATCTTCATAAATGGAGTAATAAAACTAAAAATATAGGAGAAACATAGGTATAGACAAATAATATATGAATCTCTCTCTACTACAAATAAATTTGGAGCGTGTGCAGTAAGGGTCTCGTTTCGAGACGCTTCCATAAATGACATATATAAAGCAAAAAATATATAGAAAATTAACTACTAATAGGAAAATATAGTACATTCACTATTTATAACGGAGGACCGCTTCGAGATGCTCTTGTAAATGAGATATATAACTCGAAATATAGATAGACCATGATCTGCAAATAAGTAAAACAATTGGTTATAAAGTAGATATATGTATATTGATGAATAATATTAACAATAACTTACAATAAAATATATTGTATTTACAACATATTTTGAATGCAATTTTGTATAAATTCTTTCTCGCCGTTTGCTATAGTTATAGTATTATTTTTCACCGCAAAACGGATATTGTTCCATATTCCATTTTAATTGTTCTTTTAAACAATTTAATACATTAACTCCATTCGGTAAATGGGTTTGTCAATAGACAGGTGGAACATTCGTATATTTCTGCATTAGACATTTCACCGCTTTATTAACATTTCGACACTGACATCGTGTGAAAATGAAATGTTCATTGTTGGATAGTGACTCAACAGAAGATTTTAATATATGAATCAGGAATTCGCGTAACAATTTTAAATCACTTGGCACAGCTTCACCTTCTTGTGCTTGTTTTGCAATATCATGCACGCGTACAGTGTTATCATTCGCGTTTGTTATTTTTTCAGCTACCATCGAGAGCTGATTATTTAATTTGGATCTATTTGAATTTTTAGGTTAATTATTCAATATTAATTGAATCTATTTCTCTCACTGCTTCACTGTATTTTCACATTATAATTCTAAATTCCGATCATTAAAATTGAATTGAAATGTTAATATTACTGAAATTGTCTTGACGATGATGTAACACCTGATTCGAAACGTTGTGGACTGAAGGTGTACTATGAATTGAATTGAAGCCTCGTTGTCATTGAAAATTATACATATTCATCTGTATAGAAACGTTAATCTTAGAACTTCACTTGACTAAAATCGGCTGAAGATATTCATTATACTCTCATGAGATGCTTACTATTAATTGAATCTATTTTACTACCACTGGTATCTGTTTTATAGCAACTGGATCCCATATCTCTATGAGTTTGAATCTATATAAATTGTTATATGAGTTATCTAATATTAATTGAACCTATTTTTCTCACTGCTTCACTGTATTTCCCATTATAATACTAAGTTCCGATAATTAAAATTCAATTGAAACGTTAAGATTACGGAAATTGGATTGAGTATGATGTAACATTTGATTCTAAACGTTGTGATATTGAAATTTGAACTGAATATGAACTTTGAATTGAATCAAAACACTGCTATCTTTAAGTCAATTTGATGTGTGAACTAAATATATAATGACTACATCTGAATTATTTGTATTTATTTGAATCGGAATTATTTTTACTTTGAATTTAACGCATGCTCTATTTATTTTGAAAACAATGAAAGCATTTTCACAAGAATTTTAAAGGGCATTCTTTCAATAGATTTATTTATAATTGACAATAGATTTATTTATAAATGTCGACATTTAAATAAATCAAAACGCGTGCTAACAAATAACCAAATTTTTAATATAAACAAACTGAGCGATGTTTTGAATGACATATCAAATTCCATATCTATACCATTACAGTGGTTTGTTCACGCAAAATTAAATATTAAGACGGAAAATTAAATATATAGATAGTTGGCCGTAGAACAAAAGCTTATTTAGTTTGAACGACAAAAAACTTTTTGTATAATTTTATTTGACACTTCATTTATTTCGAAAAGATAAAACCTTTTAACAATAAGATCATTGACTTACAGAATTTTTATTTTCAACAAGAGGAAGAAACATTTATAAGAAGTAATAATAAGTATTAGGTTAGCTTCTAAAGAATGAGTTATTGTTTTTGAAAGAAATAAGAATTTTGCTGATTCATCATACGTGTGAATTTTAATTTTTTTTAAATGATAACGAATTTAGATTTACCAGACTTAAATTTCAAATAGTGCCTTTTGGACCTGTGTATAATAACAAAAACACGTAATAACAAAAACAGACCAAAATGTACCAACTAGGGTTAACGGATGATGTTAGCGCTGCGCTAATAGGATTTTTGGAAGCTGTGTGTTTCAGTTTTTGGGCCCGAGCGACCCATAAGGAGGCCGGGACTAGACCCGACCCCCGATAAGGCCCATGGTTCATCTGTATTTGTAAAAGGTGTTAATTCTTCCAAATGCATAACACATAGCTCTTACAATATATTATAGCATATCTGTATACAGCGAATAATTCAAAATATAACATCTTAATGTATGCAAACTTTCATACAATCAATGTTTAAATTAGAAATTTTCATAATTATCAGTACGGGCATTCATAGCGTATAGGTCATTCATAGCGTCAAGAGTTTCGGAATCATAGTCCGATGCAATAAGACCTTACGCCTATATTTGGAATAAGAAAAGGTGCTGATAACGAATATAAACCTATGCTAGAAATACTTGTCCACCTTGTCCCAATTTTTACTAATATCTATTCACATATCTTCATATATCGTGTTAGTACGTACTCTGATACTGAAGGTGAGCCACATGTGTTAAGGGTTTGAACTTTGATTGTTAAAGTCCCCTTGTCTATTAAGATCACTGTAGAGGCAACTTTGGCCATCTTTAGGATAGTCCGATGCTTCTCAGAAAAAACTCCAATGCAAGTATTATCCGAGGTGAGCTTTGGTTGTTGAAGTCCCTTGCTTCATTGGCATACATTACTGGTTCATCTCAATGTGTAAAACGTATTAATTCATCCAAATTCGTAACACATAGCTGATATAATATATTATGCCATATCAGTATACGGCGAATAATTCAAAATATAATATCCTAATGTATGCAAACTTACATACAATCAATGTTTAAGATAGAAATTTTCATAATTATTTGTATAGGCATTCATAGCGTAATGGTTAAATGTCGGATTCATAGTCCGATGCAATGAGATCTTAGGCCTATATTTGGAATAAGAAAATGTGTTGATAACAGCTATAACCCTATGCTAGAAACACGTGTCCACCTTGCCTCAAGTTTTACAAATAATTATTAAAATACCCTTTTGAATACAATTTTAGAAATAACACCTACTTAATTAGATTGTAATTTGGCAATAATTAATAAATAATGCGCTCAGTTCAGCCGTAGCTAGTTATATACGAGCAAATACCTCGATAGATCATCCATAGTTAAATAAATTTTGACATCAATCATCCAATTTGCTCGGTAAGTCATCGATTATTTATTTCACATCGTTACATATCAAAAGAGTTGATATTGCTCTTTATATTTACAATTGGCATACTAAATGTGTTTTATATGCAGATTAGCTTTTACTATTCATACTGTTTGTCATCACAAATATGTAATTACTATTAGGTAAATACTCTATATATTGGCGAATTTCACTGGCCTGTGATAAATTTTCTATTGAACTATTTAATTTGGTGTTTGATTTTGATATAAATTGTCCATAAATAAGTAATTCGTTTCATTATGTTTTTGTTTGTTACAGTGCTAGTAATATTTCTTTCAAAGTTAATGTTTCAATATTTCTAGTTTCAAAATCTACATACATTGATGATGTACGAGGGCTGTTTGACGAGAAAGTGACTTTTCAATGAAAGGTTTAAAAAATGTATTTCATTGTTCTACATAATCCGCAAGCAACGCTAGACACTTAATCCAAGTCTATCCGATGTTCTTAAACCATCGAAAAAGTAATATTTTGGATAGTCTGCACAATCCGTTGCGGTTATCATCTCTACATTTGTAACGAATCTTTTCAACCCAGCCACATTTGTACCCAATCTTTTTCAACCCAGCCACTTTTCCAAGTTTGGGTACAATAGAGGATGAAGCAGCAACCCATAATCAAATTCGGTGAATTTATTGCTTGAAATGGCGGCCGACTGAGAGGGCACGTTACCCTGGTCGAACGGAACTTACTTTTTGAACAAATGCGGTTTTTCTTTAGTTCTGCATCGAAAAGGGTCAGTAAATTAGCATGATATTGGCCACTTATTGTGCTTACCTTCTCTAACTAGTCAATAACGAGTACGCCTTGGGATTTCCCAAAGATCGTGACCATAATCTTATTGGCTGGTTTTTTTTTTCGGAGCATGTTTTTCGGGAGAAGTCCATTGTTCTGAATGTGTTTTAATTTCTAGCGTATAATGATATATGCAAGTTTCATCCACGGTGATATATCGACTAAAAATTTTTATTGGATTTCATTTAAACTTAGTCAGACAATGGAATATATTAAATTTTGAACTAAGAGACTGGCATCATTATCTACGCAGGATGAAGTGACTTATTTGGAATTGTTACAGCTAGTAATATCGTTAATAGCCAAGCCAAGTACACATTTAAGAGAATCAATGAGCCCTCTGCAACTTATTGATACAGGTAGAAGTTATGAGGAAAATTTTCAGTCGTAATGTCTCAACCGCTAAGCCAAATTTTTTACCTCAAGCGCATTTTTTAGTCCTCAATTTATTCAAATTAGAAAGTCATGGTTAATTATTTAAATCTGATACTCTATTTGTACTAAAGAAGGCTATAAAAGAAGAATATGTTTACAGATATTTTTGTTAAATTCCAAATTTTTAACCCTTCAACGCCGATCTTAGTACACTATGCGTATCTAGAAACTTTTTAAGAGACTAGTCAATTCTGCAGTTTTGACTTCCCTAATCATATAAAAAGAAACCTTTAGGAAAACTATAGAGCGCTGATCTTTTCGAGTTTTGTTAATTGAGGGAATTTTTGTAAAATATTGGACAGTCAAATTAACCGCCTGTCATTAGACAACACCGTGCGATGTTTGACCGAAAGACATTTTATAGGAGAAGTGTCGCCGACAGAGAAAAAAGCAAGACCTCAAAGGAAATGTGTTTTGAGTTGTGGCGTACTAAGTCCAAAAATTTTCTTTCACGGCGCACCTGAGGGACTGCTCATAAATAAAGGCGTGATGACACAATGTATGGACAATCGCCAATAGAAACAGTTAATTTTACTAGTTTAGAAGACATTTTCTTAACAAAGGAATCAAAGGATAAATCTTAAATTTAATTATTGTGAACGTTGAGATTGTTTTTCAGCATATATGAGATTGTCGCGAGGATGAATTTTCGAAAGACAGTCGTGCATTTCCTTGTCGATCATTGGAAATCTCTCGCGTGCCTTAGAGAGTTCATTTACCTTGCTCACAGAGATAAGAGTTCCAAATGGTAGCAGTGATTCGACGGCCTTGTTACTGATTTTAGGCAATTTGTTGCTCAAACACAACCCAAATTCAGACAGCTCCTTTTTAGTAAACAACTTTTTTAGAACAAATCGTTTCTTAAATCAATTAAATTTTCTTCCTCTTCTCCTTAAACTTTTTTAATTTCGCAGTCCCCGAATGGGTTGACTACCCATTCCATTTCCGAAGCATATAGATTTGGAAAATACTTCACAAAAGATGCTGACAAACACTTCAAAGTTTTTTCTATTTCTTGCTTGATAAGGAATTTTAAAGGATTCTGGTTAACCGTCGGAAAAGATGCAAAATTTGAGTTGCAGAATTTTAAATTCCATAAGCCAAGTCTTTTCTTAAATGCTTTTAATGTGTGAAAGACAGTGAGCACCTTGTAAACTTAAATTAACTTCATTTATATTGTCAAAAAAACTACTCAAGAATGCAACTCGCAACCAACAAACATCACTCATCAGAAAAGGAAAATCAAATTCTTCGGTAACAATGAATCCGATAATTTCAATTTTCAAGGAAACAAACCGATTTAAAACTTTTTCTTGCGATAGCCATCGGACTTCAGTGTGATAAAGCAAAGTCTTGTAGTCGAAATCCAATGCTTCTGAAAGAGTTGAAAAAATCCTCGATCGAATAAGTTTCGACCATGTAGTTGACCACTGTGACAACCTCATCTAGAGTTGTTGCAAGGATAGGAGGAATCACGTTTGAAACAACAACTGTTCTTGTTCCTGTGTGAATCATGCAATGAAGAGATTTGACACTTGGATTTTTGTCGTGAACGTCTGTGACGAATACATTTTTCAAGCCTTGTATAGCTGGAGCTCCATCTGTGCAGACGCTTACATTTTTCCCATCTCAAGTTATACTTTGTAACATTTTCATCGACTAATTCAAAAATATCCGCAACGGTTGTTCTTTGTTTCAGTTATTGACATAAGAAGACATTATTCACATTTTTTCCAGCATTAACGAACCTCAAAAATACCAGCAACGGAACTTTATTGTTAATATCGGTGCTTTTTTCAAGCTGGCTACCCCATTTCATGTGTAATTCAATATTCTTCTCGCAATAGTTTTTGACGACAACGGAATATTCTTAAACTACTCAAAAGCATCATTCGTCCGCATACATCCAGTTGCAATTTTTAGAGCAGGCAGTATTATTTCCTCAGCTTCCGCGTGCGCATTTTTCTTTTGAACGGTGAGTTGAGCTAAGAAACAGCTAACAGTTTGAACTTCATCTGATGTAGTCCTAAATATCTTGAATTTTTTGGATTGTTTTTGAAGACTTGATCGTAGACTCTCGAAATACCTAATCGGATTTCCTATCTGCTCAGGATGCTGTTGCTCAACATGGAGATGCAGTTTACTTGGCAACGTTGATTCGTTGCTGAGAATTCTTCGGCAAATAAAGCAAAACGGTAGTGACGGATTATTATAAAATGGAATGAATCCATATCTATGATAATCTTCATTGTATTTCCGCTGTTTTCTTGTTGATGTTAGAATTTTCTTATCTTCACTGTTCTCGTTCGTTTTACCTTTCTTATTAATTGCATCTTTTCTAATTAGAAATCACTCCATTTAAGTTTTTTGGGAGTTTTTAGAATCAACTATGGATGAATTTTCCAGATTAAGATTGTAATTAAAGTTAACGAGTGATATTATTTAAAAAAAGCGAGTGATAGTTGCTGTGAATTAAATTACAAGGAAGTATCCAATGCTTGCGTCACAAGCGAAAGTAAGGATAAGTAAGGTTAATATTAGTTAGTTACCAAAATTAGTTAGTGGAATGAAAAAAAAAATTCAGAACACATAATAATATTATATTATAAGGAAGTTTACATCATAATTAAAAAATTATATGCAACTGAAAGATTAAATTTAAGATAAAATATTAAAAATGTAAACCGAAACAGTTTGTTTGCTAAAACTAAATTTAATAGTAAAATATTTTTTATTTTATTTATTATTCTCCTACTACCGCCAGTAGTAGGAGAATAATAAATTAAATAAAATTCTCAGGTATGATGCTCTTTTGTGATTCAAGAACATTTTTTAATATTGAATTCTTTCTTGCAGCAGAAATTCCTACAGGTTTTTCATGCCTTGGTGGACGTTTTAAGCCATTTTTTATAGCAGTTTAATTTAGAACATCTAGTTTTATCCATGATTCCGTATTTTCTTCGAAACTTACTCTATTATAGTTGAGTTAACTGTTCCCTCTTTTAGCCTGAAGAAGTACAATGTCCCGTAGATAAGGACCACTACGAGAAGCTTCTGTTTCTTCTTCTTTTAAGCTCTCGTCATTAATACATATTCGATTTCTTCTTCAGGGCTAACATTTTTAACACGTTTACGTTTGTTTGAACGTTTAGAATCCGCCTTTTTGTTGCCTTTTTTTGCAGTTCTCTTTGTAGAACAATCTGGCCATTCAAAAACATCACTTCGGCTTATTTCAATAAACATATCTTTTGATAAACAAGTTCGCACTGCCTGATTAAAATCCTGAACGTCGTAGACTTTTTTTGATCGATATAAGGATTTTCAACCTAGTGGTGAAAAGACTCACATGACATAAACAACGTCCAGGTTCAAAGTATTTGATCACTACTCTTTTTAAAGTAGATATTTCCTTTGACTTGACACAATACAGAAGGAAAGTTAAGTACGCCCAGTTCTCGTACTGAGATGAACAGTTGTCCATCCACAGAACGACGTTTTCAACAACACAAGTGGTTCAACTTATATACTCTACTAATAACATCTTCTTTGTTTCTCCCTCTTATGGCATCATGTCATAAGCATGCTACAGCTGGTAATGTGGACTTCTTACCTACAGGCAAAAAACTTTCATTGTAGACAGTTAGCATTCTTGTAAAAATTACCGTTTCACACCTTGGTAGCATGATGACTTTTCCAAATAGAGTATACAACTCTATTTTCATTTGTACTCGTTTCTGGCAAATTTCACATTCACAAATTATTTGAAGTATGGTGTGCAAATTGAAGTGTTCACATTGCTCGCATTCTTCGTTCCCTAGTTTTACAAACGAAATGTTTTATTTGGATACTTCGGTAGAGATCAGACACTCAGACACGGTAGACACTGCGGTATAGATCATATGAGCAAATAATATCAGGATGCTTTCTTACAAACTCTTTGTGCATTTGCGTTATTGTTATATCACTAGATAGATATCTTCTGTTAGGCGGGTGCTCTCACCTATATTGGGAAATGTTGGGCTCAAATGATGATATGTGTTTTTTATAATTTCGTGATTGGTTTTATTTTTAGGAACTCTTCCTTTTCTCCCGTTAGTTGCAGGTGAAATTTTGTCTTTCTGTTTCCAAAGGTTCTGCAATATTTTATTGTGTTTCTTATCATAACCTAAGAAAAACACGTAGCAGACTTTTATAGATGTTCCTCCTTCGTTGTCTAAAAAGTATTCATAAGTCCATGTACGCCTAGAGTCTCCAATAGCTGTTTTACGTTTTGTACGTATTTTGCTAATTGCGCTTAAAACAAAAGCCTTTCTCTCTCGATCGGTAACAATGGTCCAATATTGCTTATTTATTTCTGTTTGCCTATGTTCTAAAATTTTGGAGGCGCATACAATTTTGTAACTTTTAGTGCATGGCGCCTTGAATTCTGCTACTTTTATTCTCTTGGCTTTTTTTTCTTTCTTCTGCAGATAAATTTTATTTTCTCCTCTTCCTATGATTACCTTGTTTTGTTTGAGACGTGTCAATAGCCACATCATTGACTTGTTCAGGTTCACCTAAATTTGATGTACCAATACTTATTTCAGAATCTTCTGGGTTAGTAATAACGGGGACACCATGACTATTAGATTTATTGTAGTTATTATTTATATCATCACTATTGTTATTTTGATTGCTGCAAGCCACTGAGTTCTGGCCATTTCTTGTGAAAAGTTCATCAGACAATTGTGATGTTGTTACACCTATCATGTCAAAGACAGGAACAGATTCACTTAAATGTCGCAACTTGTCAACCGAACTTAAAATATTAGTGTCCATGGTTAAGATATTTATCTCATCGTAACAAGTGCTGGATTCAACGATAATTCAAATGTTCAAATGTTGTCAAATGATTTTCCATACCTGTTTCACCAGATATAGGTTTCAATGAACCATCAGTATCTTTTACCATATACAAGTTAGTTAATAAATCATTGGGCTTAGGACCCCTGGTGGGTATGTTATGATTTTGAGAAGAGACAGAATAATCAATTTTATTGAGATTGTTAGTTTGGTCTTCAATATTACATAGCATATTATTATTACTTACTACAGTTTGAGATTTACTAGGTGTCGGGTCATTATTATTAATATTTGACTCTGTCGCATCGTCTTCATCTAATTTTATGTTCTTTAATAATTCATCAGTCTTTGTTGCTAAACATAAGTTTACTAAAAGTTTAGCTCTTCACGACATCTTTGTGTTCAAAACTAATGATTTACATTGAAATATAAGTTACACAGACTAATTATTAACAGGGGAAAAATGTTGATAATTCTAAATAATATAATTATCACTCATGTGATTGATGAAACTAAACAATCTTAATTTTATTGACAAATTACTACAAAAACCAAAACCTCGTGTGTAATAAGGTAATGTTATGAAAATAAACGTAAACAATAAACTCTAATAAAAATGTTGCCAACATGGTAGAGAAAAAAGTGGTAACTGATGTACTGCTAAGTCAAAAATGTCGTATCTACGTAAATGCTAAGGCAAGAAGCCATATCTACAACAGATACAACTAATGCATCTTACTAATTACTACTTCCACCCAAACAACTTTAGCAAAATGTACAATTTGTGCAGATACGACTAACAAAATAAAAGTTTTAACACGAAACTATTGACATTTACGGCTAAAAAACCTTAGTATTACATGAAGAAAATGGTATAAAATAACCTGTCACTAATATCTCATTATGGCCAAAAAATGCAAATACCCCTGCTTAGCATCGCAGTATTACATTCATGGAGATGTACACACGAGACAACGTGACAATAGAGTGACTTTTTTTATTACATGGCAAGGCAACACTTCTCCGTGACGAAACTATCACTCTCACCCACATATGCAGAGGAGTGATATTTGTCACTTCGAGAAAACGGCACTGAGAGGTTATGATTACAATAAATGCCAATATTTTTATTTAAACAATTTATTTTTATTTCACAGGTATGTACTTATATTTTATTATATGTAAGAGTATAGTTAATAACGAGTTTGGCATATATTCATAAATAGATATAACTTCGGCATTCACTATTTTGTGTGTTACAAATAGGAATAAATTAATATATTATGTGTCCTATGAAATGTTCCACGAGAAGAAGACATTGGAAATGAAATTTTAATTGCAGAAATTGAAAACAGGTCTGTATTATAAAAAAAGACTTAAAGAATATTCCCATGTCATTGTTAAAAAACGTCTTTGGGTGGAAATATGTAAAAGAGTAATCCTTGATAAGTGGAAACGCTTACTTTCTTATTTTGCTACAGTACTTTCATTTTTCTTTTTTGGATTCCGAAATTTAAGAGCGACCAATTGCAAACTTATTGAAATCCATTTTTAATATAACTAGTAAATTATAAGAAAGTCACCGTGACAGTCACCTATTCGTTTTCGCACAAAAATTTTCAGAGAAGGCAATGACGAGACGTCATTGTCTTTTGCATGATAAAGGTCACTTGTGTGCGCCTAGTCTAAGTGATGAGAGCTGCAGCTAGCTACAGCAATTCTCTCGCGTCGGCAAGAGCCGAAATGTAGCTTTCGTATTTTCTCGTTCTATATTTGCTACGCCTTCTTCTATTCCTGTACTAAGCGAGATCGTCTAACAACGAGACGTTTAAATCTCACGAAGACGTGTTCTTACCGCTGCTGTTGATATTCTGATGAAGATTGCATTGAAAATAAATACATTTGTTTATTCAACAATCTGATTAACCGTTATCTGTTTTTCAAACATAAAATATTTTTTTTAAACATTACCTTTTTAATCAACCAAAAGTTCAAAAACACTAGCAATTTTAAATATTTCACAAAAATTTTCGCGGCACCCCTATAAAATTTCACGGTGCAATAGTTGCCCACCGACACAGGTATGGAGGAATGCATTTTAACGACTGAAGTTGAAAAACTATTTTCTTAAAACTTCATAATGATTACTTTGTATTTTCACCAATAAATTATATTTTATTGCGCTTATTCCTTTTATATAGTTCCTGTGTGCATTTTAGTTCAAGTGTCATTAAAATAAGATAATCCTTAGCCTAGATGCGGCAATTGAAATGTTTAAATTGCCTCCGTTCGTGGACTGTGAGCCAATTTAATGCCTGCTGTTGCTCAAGTTTTAAGACTTTCTTTATATTATTGGTTTCCAAGTATTTGTTAATTTGAAGTAAAACTTCATAATATTTTGAAACATATTTCAGGCAAGTTACAATTGTTTAAAAGGACATCAATAGATAATTACAATTTGCAAGAAATTTACTTCAAAATTACAAATACTTGATAAACTCGTAGAAAAGATGATATATAGAACTTTTAGAAAAAGTTAATGGGACAAGCTTTTTATTGGGGAACTTTTGGACAGCATACAAGAATTGAATAATTAACAACATAATCCGAGGTACAATGTTCTTTATTAGGAATGTAGTTTTATGAATACCAATACGTGGAGAAAGGAATGAAATGATATCAAATTGGTTATGAATGACTATAATCTATTATATACTAAACCTGTGCAAAGCATACTTGCTCAAATTATTTCCCTGGCCATATACTATTTGAAATGGCCTAGCCAGTGAATTTTAGAAATCTTCCTTAAAGCGATACAATTATAGGCACGCCAGTTGTATCATAAAACGCAATGAATACAACTGGCGTTTTTCGTTCATTCGTTTTTTATTTCCAAAATTCATTTATTAAAAAAAAACATTTATCTAAATTTGTTTTAAATGAATTTAGATATTTCTTTAAACCAATTCAACTTCAATATTTCAGCAATGATTTATTTTGTTCAAGGATAAAAAAATGTTTTAAGAACTTATAGAATGTTTTCCTATTGCACTAGAGCATGAAATAAATAAAATCTATTAATGTTTGACACGCGCTAAAGAATTAAAAATTTGTGGCAATTTGGGGAAAATTCCATCAGATTCTATGGGAAATTCAACCTTGCCCAATTCCATCAAAGGACTGGAAACACCATACCGGTATTTCAAATATTTTTTTAACGATGCCTTGACGGAATCAGTTGTTGAAAGAATATTAGATATAGTGTTGATTTTTCATATTGTAAAAGACACTATGTCTAGAAATTCATTTGAATAAATTCGGTCAATGCTTCATTTCAATAATAACACCTTGGAAACAAGCGAAAAATTACAAAAAAATACAACCGGCTGTTGACAGCGTTTCTAGCAAATTTTTGTCTATGGAGGAGAAGTCATCTATAGATGAACAGATTTATGCTACCAAAGCCCGCCACCATTTAAAGAATTACTTGCCCATCAAATCGCAGAACTGTTTGTTCTTTGTCGAGTGTCTGCATTCGCGTATAAACAGATTATAATGGAACTGAGGGAACAGGGAATATGTAATAGAACACTAATGTCTATTAGAAGTACAACAAGACTGTTTGTCTCCTATCCTTCTCTGTTGGTGAACAACCAATAACTACAGTGAAACGGTTTGATAAAACTAAACTTGAGATATTCTGCCCGCATATTGTTAAACAATACTGGAATATAGGCGGCTTTAACTTGCTATTCATATCGGCAGGTATCGGATCAAGATGTGATCCAGAAAATTGTATATGCGGCTCTTATCACCTCTTGGACATCACACTTGTAAAACGCTTGGCTCCTTTACCGGGAAGACCTTAAAAGGCATCTAAAACGGGGAAGACCTTCATATTTACAAAACATCATTGAGGCTAAAAGGGAAGAAACCAAACACAAGCTCCATACCCACTCAGCATGTGAGCCTTGACAAAGACAATCATTTTCCCTTATGGAACAACATCTGTTTGAGGTGCAAAAATCCATTATGCAAATCGCAAACCCTCTACATTTATTGTCATACCTCTTTGCTTGTAACATGTAAATTTAACAATAATTTTTTTAAAAAACTTTAGTTATTTTTCAATAACATAAGTGGCGCAGCCAATAGGATAGGTGCAAACGAAATTACAAAAATCGCTCCTGTGTCTCATTGACACAGGATCTATAAAATCTTTTATAAATCCGGAAGCAGTGGAAAAATATTTTTCTAAATCTATTGAAGAAGATCCATATATAATATCAACTGCGCATGGTACAACTCACGAAAAATTTAGTATCACAATACCATGTCCAAAATACTTTGATTGTCTACTGGGGATAGATATGTTAAAATTGCTAAAAGCAAAAATAGATTTTAATCTTAATAAATTAATTTTATCTTCGGCTAAAATTTATATTCTGTATAAAAAGTTTGTTGATTATAATAATCACATTACACTCAAGCTCGAGTGTGAACAAATGATATGTATTGGGGTTGTCAAAGTAGAAAATGGTGTTGCACTTTTAGAATGTCAGAAATTTAATAATTTAGAAATTCCTCATTCGCTTATAAAAGTTGAAAATAATGTTGCGTATACTTTTATAATTAATCGAACAGAAATGCCAGAGTCAGTAAACTTATCGAAATCTTTCAATGTTATTCCAGAGGAACAATTTATAATTCCAAATTTAAACAACATTCGAAATTCTAAACCAAAATTTGATTTTCCAAAAGTTCGTCTTCTACATTACAGTATTCTAGATGAAAACTGTAATTTAGAAGAAAAGCAAAAGATCAAAAAAATATTAATTTCATACTTAGACATATTTCACACTAAAGATAAATGACTAACATTCACCAACGCCGTAAAACACCAAATAAAATTAAAAGACGAAACCCCAGTAAATACAAAAAAAAATTGATATCGGTACTTCACTACTCTTAACCTAATATCTCGCTTCCACTAGATTGAAGTAAATCCTAATGACGTACGAAAGATGGCATACAGAGTGGAGAATGATCACTATGAGTTCACCAGGATGCCGTTTGGATATCGGAACGCTCCCAGTACGTTCCAAAGTGTAATCGATGACGTTCTTGATGGGTTAGAGGATGAGTCGTGTGTAGTATATCTTGACGACATCATAAAATTTCTACTTCAATTCAATTTTAAGATCCAACGTGATAAGAGCGAATTTTTGATAAAAGAAGTCGCTTATCTCGGTCAGGTGATTACTACAGAAGGAATAAAACCTTGCCCGAGTAAAACAAGTGCTATTATTAAATATCCGATTCCAATAATTCCTAACTCCTAAGAACTTAAAGGATTTTTAGGCTTAATAGGGTATTACCGCAAGTTCATAATGAATTTTGCTCAAATCACAAAACCCTTCACTGCTTGTCTAAAAAAGGGTAAAAGTATAAACTTTCCGACCCGAGATACAAAAATTGTTTTGCACTCTGTAAAAATGTACTAATTAACGATCCCATATGGAAATGTCCAGATTTCGACCAACCGTTCGTCCTTACCACGGACGGTAGCAATTATGCTCTTACTGCAGTCCTATCCCAAGGTCCCATTGGTTCAGATCTCACTGTAGGAAATCAACTATTCTGTCATGGAGAAAGAATTGTTAGCTATTGTTTGGGCCACCAAGTACTTTCGCCATTACCTGTATGGCAGGGGGTATAAAATAATTACAGATCACAAGCTACTTCAATGGTTGTTCTCCCTAAAAGAATCCAACTCTAAACTTGTTCGTTCGAGATTACGTCTGGAAGAGTACGACTACGAAATTGTCTATAAGAAAGGTGTACTTAACAGCAACGCTGACGCGTTATCCCGACCACCAAATGTCAACGTTATGATAACTAAAAGTCAGACGAAAGACGACAATACTGATATATTTGATTTGTACTATTACGTTCAAGAATTTAACAGACAGCTTTCCCAGGACAACAACGATAACATGTCCGTAATTGCTGAACTTCTGGATCTAAATGATCAAAACTTAAATGAGGAAAATGATGATGTCACAGTACACATATGTATATAAAATCCTTTGAGTTTAGTACCTATTTCATCTGACTCATTAAATTTTGCAAAAAATCAAATAAAATTTGTTTCAGTAAAAACAAACCCTTCAGAGATAATAATTGAAAAGCTATTTTAAAATTCTAATAATTTTAAATAGCGTTTCATTGTATAAATTTCAGAGGATAACTTTGAAAAAGATTTCATAAAGCTAATAAAAGAATTTATTGTACCAATGTATCATATTCTTGTTTCTTATTGAACGAAAATTTATATAGAAATTTTAATTATATCTTGAGTAAACATTTCGACAATTCCTACAAATTTAAAAAATGTTCAAAGGTTCTGGAAAACGTTTAAGATATAAATCAGCAACAAGAAATAATTAAAAATTATCATTATGATAAATATAACCACAGGGGTGTGTTGGAAACCCCAAATAAGTTATCAACTAGATATTACTTTCCAAATATGCAAGAATATATATAGAACAATTCATTAGTAGTTGTGATGTATGTAAACTTGTAAAGTATGATAGGAATCCATTGAAATTTAAGTTTAGTATTACATTAACACCTCTAAAGCCTTTTGAGATGCATATAGACATGTAGATGTGCTGAAATATGAAACACATAAGTTTCTAACAATCATAGATTTTCCAAACATTCAAAGTATACGAATTAATTAATATGCAACCTACCGAGATAACAAAAGCATTGCTTCATTCTTTTTCACATCATTGCATACTGGGACTGATTACAACTGACAATGGTTCTGAGTTTGAAACGGGGTGATTACTGATTTCCTAAAATTGCATACAGTCAAAATTCATTGTTGCAGTCCACATCATCCCTCCAGTATTGCCATAATAAGAGAGATTTCACTCGACGTAACTTGAACATATAAATTTGTTAAATAACCGTACAGAATTCAAAAATTATTCAATTGACCTTAAGGCTTTGTACGCTTTAATAGCATACAATAATTCTGTACACAGTGCAACTAAATGACACCATTTGAAATAATTAAGTTTGATATGCAACAAATCACGGATATTAATTTAGAACCTCAAATATTAAATAACTATATTCAATCTCACAAAGAAAAATTAATATCTTCGCATAAAATAATAAATGACCGATTAGTTAATAATAAAGAAAAAATAATTTTTAAATTAAATGAGGGTATAGAAGAAATACCTGAGCTTCCTAAAGATGTTTTTATAAAAAGCAATTTGAAGTCGAAACAACGCAATAGGTATAAAAAAGAACAAGTTTTAGAGGTTGATCCTAAAACGAAAACATTTAAACCTAAT